>APFE031054175.1:8251-30791 GCA_000404065.3 Pinus taeda
GCTATTGTTAATATAATTTCCAATTTAGTGAGTGAAACAATGAGATATGGAGTTACCAACAGTGTGACATGCATTTGAATGATAATCCCTACTTAGTAGCATAAATGAATTACCAAATAGTGACTGTGAAGTATTCAGAGCTTATTGGAGCAATTAAGAATTCCAATTTAAACAGCTGAAGGTTATGAAAAACATTTATAGTGAAATTAGATTGAGATCAGGGTGTCTCCATGGACAAATCCTGAGCTATTCTTTTTCTTTCTTTCCTAGATTCAGAACAACATGTGAGAGGAATGAGTTAAAATAAATAACAAAAAAAATTAACAGAGATAGAGAAACACTTATTATATCAAGTCATAGCATTAGAATCCTGTAGCATTCAATGGTTCCAATCACAACATGCACCAGTAAGACTCAGTTCCTGTAAACTCCAAGCTTTATTAATCACATCCTTCTGAAAGTTACAGCCGAGTTCTCAGTTCTTCATAAGAGAAAACAACCAAAAACAATAATCACCCACCCCTTGGCAGTGCATGCGAGGGGGTATATATACAATAGGTCTTACAAAATATCTCAATACTGAGTCATTTAATACATTAACTGTGCTCACCAACTTTTACAAATATCAGATAGGAAAGTTATTGCTAGTATAAATGTAAAATAAATGGTCTTCAATGCTGTCAGGCCTCTTTTTGACCTTTGCGGGAGGTTGAGTCGGTTGAGCATTTCTGCTTTTAATGCTGACTCATGTGAATGATGTGTCTTTATCCTCTGTCATGATCAAGAACTTTCTCGGCCCTGCTACCTGTAGCTATCTTTGCTGTTCCTGGTGGCTAAATCTTCATGCTGAGGTGGCTCATTCCACCTTTCTGTCATAGTATGTGTATCACACTTTCTGAAGGTGATAACTTATGTATTTTGATGACAAAATTCATATGAAGCCTATTGTTTATAATAATAATTGTATCATGGAGGCCCACCAATCCTGTGTAGGCAATTGATGCCTCAAAATTGCATCCATGGTCTCATCTGCCTCTGTGTACTTGAAGAAATTTGGAGGCGTTTCAAACAGATGATTAATCTCATTCATAATAAAGAATAGATTTTCTATTCTGTCATAGAGACTTTGACCAGACGCTGGCCCTGTATCCTGGGAGCTGCTTGATCCTTGGCTGATCTGATTTGCAGAAAATGTGTTCACCTTCTTAGCATAAACTTCATGTGATAGAAGTTTTCCTGCACTATTGAGTAAGCTAGGGAGACCTCTGCTCTGTAATGCAACAAACTTATCCATGAACCTGTGTACCTCTGTTTGCATATCTTGGCTCCTCCTGTCCAATGTTTGTACCAGGCTTTTTAGTGTGAGGACCCTCTTGACTAGTTGGATAGTCTCCATCCTGCTGGTGATCCCAATTGTTGCGAGATGAGGGCCTGTCCTATTATTTAGCACATTGATCAATCTATTGGCTACCTCAGGCATACTGCTTAGAGATGCCCTTGCTCTATGCACTTCCTTTTATGCTTTACCTACGAGCTCCATTTGCTCATGAATGGTCTCAATGTATTGCCATTGGTCTGTTATTGATTGACCAATGTGGGTCCACAAAAATCTTCTGATCTCACCCACCACTTTGTCAAGGGTGAGCTCCTTTTCCAGCTCTTTTATTCTTTCCTTGAGAGCTTTTATTTCTCTCCCTTTCTCAGGCACATTCTGCTTTGATTTATCATATTTTTCATTTAATTTGGCCAACTCATCCTTGGCTCCATTTAGTTCTGTCATCTAGGCCTCTAGGGCCTGGACCTCATATAGCAATTTCTGCATGTCCAAGCTTGGAGCTTGCTCTATAGAGGTTGCTGCTTTTGATGTTGATGGTGTTGTTGCTGATGTGGACGGTGCTGCTGCTGTTTCTGTGTGAGGAGGAGTGGTCTTTGGAGGCTCCTCAAGGTTAATAACCTGTGGAGGGGGCTGAGAAGTCTGACCTCCCTCTTTCTATTGTAGGGCTGCCTGTAGTGCAGCCTCGGTGTCCTCCAGTCTCCCTTCTATTTGCACAAGTTGTTTGTGCAGTGCTACCAGCAATGTAGCTATTTCCTGTTCTTGCTTCTCCTGAGCAACCTCATCTGTTTGGGGATAAATGGTTGCTGGGAGTTTTAGTTTCTTTCTTAGGGCTGCCAGGTCTGCATCCCTCATCTTCAATAGTGATTGTATTGCTTTGGGATGCTTGGGGTCATGCCCTGGCTCTATAATTATGTCTTCCAAAGACTTGATCCTATTGTCTTTGGCCAAGGAGGATGCCTTCTCTAACTCTAGTCGGGCAGCTGTATTATTTAGGCTGTTCTCCAGCCTTTTTGCTAACATTGTCTTGTCTACCAACGTTGCATAGACCATTTCACCCGTTTTCTTATGGAGTTCTATTTGATCCATCGGGTGAATGTATTTTGCAAGAACCTCCAGGTTGGTTCTTATGTAATCTGCAGTTGACTGTGGCTGCACCATGGTGGTCCTAAAATGAGTCATGGTCATTTTTCCTTCTGAAATGTCATAGGCTGCCATGAGCCTCTGCTGATTTGTGGGGGGCATCTTCAACAACTGACTGTAGATTTGGAGCCTGAGTGGCTCATTTCTTCTTTTGATATCAGTGAACTATTGTTTGATGCTCACCTCTTCTTTCTTTTGCTGGTTTGAGGAGCTGACTTCTCCTCCTAGATTTCTCTCTGGTTCCTGCTGGAAGGAACTAGCAAATACCTCCATGCTTGGTGGGCCCATTATCGTTGATTGCCCCATAAGCATCTCTTCTTCAAAGAGGGGATTTAATCTTTGCCTTTCTCCCCTTGATTAGTAGACATTGTAAGGGGAGTCTCCTGCTCTCTGTCTCTCTTTTTTCCTTTTTCCACTTTTTGTGGATTCTGGAGTACTGAAGTCTCCATTGTCTTCTCTTGCCCTGATGGTATGTTCTGTTGGGCTTGTTGCCCAGTAGGTGCTGGGGCCTCAGCCATTTGTTCTTGCTGCATAGGCTGCCCCTCTTCTTGAAGCTCTTCTTGTTGTTTTTCTTGTTCTTCTTGTTGCTGGTCTACTTGCTGCTCTACCTGCTGCTCTATTTGTTGCTGTGCTCTAGGAGGTGATTGTTCCTGCTCCACCTCCTTGCCCTTGCCTTTATTTGTTTCTTGTTGGGCAACTCCGGCTACTTGCTGCTGGGGTGTGGATGATGAGGTAGCTGCTCCAATTTGCCTTTGATCTGCAGAAGAAACCTGCCCACAAGATTCCAAGTCAACCTCTTTCTCAAGTTTGCTAGTTTCTCTCCTTAGCATTTCTTCTTGACCAATTGCCTCTTCTAAGGTGCCTTCCTTCCAGCTTAGGGTATTGGCATATTTCTCAATATGGGGCAGTTTCACATGAACATAGCCCCCCAATTTATACTTTATTCTCCTAAGGGAAATGAAGTGATTGGGGTCATAAGGCACCCACTTAAAACTGGTTTGAAGTCTGAGGGTCTCTAGGATCCTATCAACTTCCTTCCATCCTTCCTCCTTCTTATTGTACAAGAAGGGGCCCAGCTGATTTTTTACATTCAATTGCACCTTCTTGCTTTTGCCTTGGAAATGGAGAAAGTCAGCATTTCCAAACTGCCTGAAATACTCTAGGGAAAAGAGTCTCATGGGGACATATTTTGGCAGCCTATAAGGATTTAGCTCACAGCCATATACTCTGATTATTGTATGGTGTTGGTAAAAGTACCAATCACCAATGTTGTATGCCTTTGAGAGTTGAAGGATTCTCTGCATTTCTTCTGTCAATCTTGGGGGAGGGGCACCCAACAACAAGGTCATAGCTGGATGAATGAACAGATCAATAAATTCACAATAGGTGTATGGTGAATAATGCAGAAGATGACAGACTGTAGTCCAAAACACAACTGACCTAGGGCGTCCCTGGCTATCTAGCTTCTTCAGAGGGACAGGGAAGGCATCAGGCTGATAGAATAAGAATAGATGATAGATGTACCTGGTGTATTTAAACACCTTCTCCCTCTCCAGATTCATAAATTGCTCATGAATCTTATTGGCAATGAAAGTTGCAAAGTCATAATGTACAGCAGGAGGCTTCCCTGGGGAGAAAATGGACAACATCACTATTATGGTTTCATCCACATCCTCATATGTCCCATAACCCAGGATGTAACTAATCAAATCTACCATCATTTTCCCCAGCTCATTGAGATATGGATATGGTATGGGAAGGGAAGCAGTCATAGATTGATAGTCAGGCCAAATGAACAACTGGTTAACCCTGGAAATCTGATCCCTCGACAATTTGCCCCCTTTTGTTATCGGGTCCTGGAGGGAGAGAGGAGTAAGGGGCTCTGTAGTATGAAAGTGTAGCATTTCATTGATAGTCTCAGGGGTGATTTGAAATAGTATTGAGCCTGAGGGGCTGAGGACAGCTCTTTGGCCGGGATCATAACTTGACATGCATTGTTTTATCAAGTCTGGTAGCAAATTAACTTGAGGGAGGTTGTAGATGAGTATGTGGGAATCCCAAATTCCCAAGGTATCAGTCCCACTGAGATGTTGGGCCTTGAATTCATTCATCAGCTAAATATTGAACTTAGCTGTCATGGGCATTGAGTCTAACATCTGGTAATCTTTGTCACCTAGGGCTTTCCACTCTAGCTCTCTGTGTGGGGCATTTAGAGGTTGAATATTCAGGACTATTGGTGGCGTCTCCATGGCAAAGTAGTGGTTATGACTTGGTGCTGAACTGGTTTTAGCGGCAGGAGACCACAGAGGGTAAATTTTGCAGAGGCAACAGGGTAATGAGGTGTGATAATAGGCAGAATACTTAACAAGAGTAATTTTGATAGTTTGCAGGAGTAGGAAACTCAACTTCCCTGGTGAATTGTGTTGTTTTAGGTTTACAGTCCACGAATGCACGGACACAATGGGAATTCGGGGAAGGGTAGATATATATAGGTTTAGCAGGTGAAATTAGGCCCTGCAACTGTGGGGAATGCTAGTTTATCCAGAAATTTAACGATAAAAATAGGTTTGTTTCACTCTTATGAGTTCAGTTTAGGAGGAACATGGACGTAACTTAGCTCTGAAAGGATGCACTGGGTAAATACCTAGTGAATTGCCAGTAATGGTGACAAGTGCAGGCGGGTTGTAGGCGGCAGCGCTCTTCAGGATGATTTCAGCAGGTTGGCGGAAGTGGACGTAATTCTCATGCAGAGGAGAGCTCGTTCTTTCAGTGAGAAAAATGAGAAAAACGAGAAAAAAACGGCTAAATATGGACTTTTGGCTCATTGGCGTGCTTTTTGGATGACGTCAGCATGACGTCATCAGGTGGGGTCAGGGTCGGGTGACTTCAGCATGACGTCATCGGGTGACGTGGCAGTCTGTGAGTGGTCCACGAGGATTGCATAGGTGGCGGCCACGTTGGAGCTCGGGCGGTCGGGGATGCTGACAGGGCGCCAAGCAGACGTGACGTGGGCGGGTCGTGGCGCTGGCATGGGCAGGTGGTTTAACAAAGTGGTAAGTGGGTTTTCTCGGAGCGCCCTCTATACGGTCGCGGTTTTGTCATAGGGCGCTCCGAGAAGGTCTAGGGGGTGACGCATGGCGGAGGCCTGACGTCACCCTCTGACAGTTTCTCGGAGCGTATCCTTCGGACGCTAATGCCCGTCTGATGCGATGCGGGCCGTCGGATGGGAGGGCCCAGATCCGACGGTTGATGGAGTGATAAGGTGCGCGGGCGATATCTAAGGTGGGGAGAATTAAATATTATTTTCTTTCGAAAATCGCGCTCGGCGGAAACTTTGGAAAAGTGGGTTTTCCGGGTTGTTTTTGGCATATGCGGGTTAATTGGGTTTTGCAAAGGTTTATAGTCAAAAAGCAGGTTTAAGGCTATTAACCCGAGAAAATCTCGGATTAATCCCTCGGATTAATTTTTGGTGCTCTGTGGGTTGCGCTCAAATGTTTTTCAGCGCATGAAAACCTTCAAAATCACAGCTAGAGCTATAATGCTCGGGGGCGGGGATACTTAGATTTTTTGGATTTTTTGCAATTTTTACATAGTAATAGGGGAATAGGGGTATGGCGAGTTAGATAGTAATAAGTTAGTAGTAAATATGAATGAAAGAGGTGGATGGGGGGGGAAAACTAAGTTCGTATGAAAATTAACTTAGTCTTTTTAGGAAGTAGATCAAAATGAAAAGAATTTTGCACAAGAAATGTGGCTATTAAAAAGACTAGAACCAACAAAATACTTAGATCTTCCTTGTGAAGTTGGGTGGCATAGGGATGTTAGTCATGAAGGTGTTGGGGAAAACTAGGAGTTAGACATGCTTCATTGAGTTGTTGTAACACTGTTGTGAATAGGACATCTATAGTGGCATCATGTTTTTACCTTTCCTTTAGGCCAGAGAAATGCCACAAACCATTTTTCTACAACCCCATCTACCTACCCACTATATTGCCTAGCATTTTTTGTTACTCCATGGAGGGTGCACTTAGATTTGCAAACCCTTTTGTGCCTTTTTCTTTATCTTTGGCTTTCTTTTCATTTTCTATCTAAAGCTACCCTTATTGCTTCCAAGGCCCCAGATTAAGCAGTTGGGAACCTTCTTTCATTACCTATCTACTTTACCTGCCAAGATTGAGTTGTTTGGACAGGTTCCTTTCTCTAATCTACAACAAAAATTGAAACATGGCATGACCCATCTTAGGCTGTTGGATCAACCATCCAAAAGTAGGGCAGCATTAACCAAACAAGTATATTTCTTCCACAAGAATATGAGATCTTTGCATCACCAAAGTAGATCATATTGGCACTTCCCTTGCCAATCATGAAAAATGAAACCTACTGGTATAGGTAGCTAACAGATTGTCCTTTGCAGGAAGGTCTTAACGTATTTATTGATGGCTTCAACATGTCAAATATCTTGAGGATAATAAGGAGACAAGTGGTCTTGACAAAATCCCAACTTCAAATCCAACTCATACATCATCATATTATGAAAGTGACTACCATGATCAGTGAAAATTGGAGTACTTCTAACTCCGACATAGCATAGGGGCTCTGAGCTAAATCTTTCACAATAGAATAGTTTTGAGAAGCCCTAGCATTGGGATTATAAGTCAACCATTTTGAGGAGCCTTTCGACATCTAAGGTATAGTATCAAATGCAGGCCTCTCTATATGAATAGGTTCTGGAATATCAGATTTATTTTTCACCTTAGAAGGTTCTTCCTCTCCATAATGATGAGCTCTAGTTGAAATATCAACATGAGACTTAACCACATATAGATTCCCCATCCTGGTTTCCCCCTATAAGGGTTCCAATACTAGCATTCATGCCAACAAGTAATTATTTCCCTTGGGGAAAGGTTCATTAAGCATAGCCTGGGAACTAGAAGAACCTCACTGAGCTAGAAAACGCTCAGCATCCTGAATATTGGGGAAAATATGGGTAAGGTGATCCCTACTGCATAACTTGCATGGGAACTTAACCT
Source organism: Pinus taeda (assembly GCA_000404065.3). NCBI lineage: Eukaryota > Viridiplantae > Streptophyta > Pinopsida > Pinales > Pinaceae > Pinus > Pinus taeda. The sequence goes on from APFE031054175.1 coordinate 15,758, forward strand.
TGTATTTAGATTCCTTTTTTCCCTCACCAGTGTCATTGCTAGGTTTATTAGCATTTCCCTTCCGTCCCTTATTTTTTTTCTTCCCACATCCTTTCTTCTTTTATCAGATTGTTGATTTCCTTTGGGATTTAAGGACTAAACAACATTAACCACTAAAGGTTGAGAAGGAGAAGACACTAACGGTGTAGTTTGTGTTGCAGAAGCATATCATAATGACAACTATCGTAATTGATTCAACAAATTAGTTGTATTATTATCGATCAATATTAGAACTCTATTGGCGTGGGGGCCTGGTTATGGCTTGATGAGATTAATTTTTGATCTAGGAGCATTAGGAAAAAACTTATAGAGAAATCCAAATTGGGAATAACTTAGCTCTAACTGTGGGGCTCTAAATATAACTTATTCTTCAGTGAACACCCCATAAAGTGACACATCCTTAGAAATATTTGGTTGTAATAATTTTAAAAACCATTCCAAAAGGTATTCATCACTAATATAAGCCTTAATCAATCTCTTCCTTCTGCACCACGCTTGAATTTGGTCAGAAATATGAGTAGCCTTGTTGTGCTCAAAATTGTCCAAGAGTTCAGTTCTGGCATCATAATGGACATGCAAATGAAAATGGTTCAAAAACATTGTAGATGACTCACAAAACGTAGAAAATGTCTCCCCTCTTAACTCTATGTACAATTTAGCCACATTTCTAGTTAAGGCAGGTTGGAATAGTCTCAACCTAATTGAATCGTCAATTAGGGAGTTTGATGAGCACTATAAGTGAAAAGTGGTTATATGATCTATCGGGTCCTCACCAAACTGTTAGGATGTTCTGACACATAGGAAATAACTAAGTACAACTTGGTCTAGTGTATAGTTAGGTAAAGTGTGTTTCTTTAGTATGTACTTTTTATAACTTACAATCTGATGGTCACAATATATTCTAGACATGAAGTGATCTGACAGTTCATTCTCTCCTAGGTATTATCGACACTTGATCCATGGCTTAACACTCAATTGGTCCATGATATTTATTTAAATATCATGGAGGGTCGTTTGTTAGGTGAACATTCATGAGAGAAGCTTAAGTAAATTTTATTTCTTTTACATTAATAAATTTCTTGAAGTGGCCAAGTTTGCTCAGGTCGTGGACTGTTTCCCTCTTTGAGGGTTTTAACCACGTCAAGAATATTGGTGTACTAATCTGTAATTTGAATTTGAGTTGTGTCCTTTGGTGTTCTATCTAAGGAACTTACCATGTAAATTCCTACATGGTATCAGATCTATTTGAGGGCCGCATCCGTTGGTGATCCAAATTCGAAGCTGGTACAACTACATTTGACTGTCATTTATTGGATCTACTATTTTTGACTACTTTCGGGCTAAGAGGATTTCTCTATTGTGTTAGGAGCATCTGTTCCATTGAGGAACCTCTTTCATTTCACGTGAAAAGGTTTATGGTAGCCCTAGCTACGTAGTTTTTAAGATCTGGAGGCAAAAGGGGTTTTTTCAAGTAAGCATGCACTCCAAAGCTTTAGTGAGCAAAAAAAAACCCTTCTTCTTTTCCAAAAATTACTGACCTTTTAAATTAGCTCACTTGGTCCAAAGTTACTTTAAAAGGAATAGAGGTCTTGGGTTCAAGTCTTTCTTTTTGTTGAGTTACTTTTTCAAAAAGCACATGTAACTTATGTTTTAAAGTTACTTTATGTAAAAGTGTTCTCACCCATTTTAAAAAGTGAGTCACTTATAATTCTAAAGTCACTTTATCTTTTACTTAAGTTACAATTTAGTGGATAGTTCATAAATTACCATTGTTTTTAGTTTCCTTATCATTTTGTTGAGTTGATTTTTCATTTTGAGACTGAAATTACTTAGGACCCTTGCTTTGTTTAGGACCATTATTTTTAGGATGATTCTTCTTAGGATTCTTTGAATTTGGTTGTTGTTGGGCTGCTAAGGCTTCCGTAGAAGAGTTTCTAGTATTAATAAGACCAATATGTAAGAGTTTTTTTTGTTCTCTTATTAACGAATCACAAAAGGCATCAAAAAGGGGGACTTGTAGGCTTGCCCTTGAGAAATAAAGGCTTCTCTAGTAGAATGGAAGGTGGAAACAAACACAGAGTAGGTTGATCCTAACTTCGTAAGAATGGAATAGATAAGGCTACCATATTCTTTCTTAACCTTCATTGATAATTTCTGCAGATGCACTTGGGTATACTTCTTAAAACTCAAGAGTGAAGTCTTTAACATGTTCTTGGCCTTTAAGGCCTTTGTTGAGAAACAATTTGGACATCACATTCTTAAGCTAAGATCTGATAATGGCGGAGAATATGTCTACAAAAAATTCATCAACTTTTGCACTGAGCATGGAATTCAATTGCAACATATTGTTCCATATACTCCACAGCAAAATGGTGTAGTTGAAAGGAAGAATCGCACCTTAAATGAAATGGCTAATTGTATGCTTCAATCTAAAGGATGTAGTCTTAATTTTTGGGTAGAAGCAATTAACTGTGCAAATTACATACTAAATCGAACTCCTACTAAGGTTTTAAAGAATATCACTCCGGAAGAAGCATGGAGCTCAATTAAACCAGATGTAAGTCACTTTCATGTTTTTGGAAGTGAAGCATGGGCCCACATTCTAGATGAGAAACATAAAGCCTTAGTACCTAGGAGTGAAAAATGTATTTTTGTTGGATATTCTAAAGATTTAAAAGTATATAGACTTATTCAACCTAAATCCAAAAATGTTATCATCAGAAGAGAGGTAAAGTTTGTTGAAAATATATTGGCCTACAAGCCTAGTTCAGCAGATGTGCCACCTCTCTCTATCCCTTCTACTTCTGAACATATTCCTTCTTCAAATGATGACAGTGAGGATTACAATCCTCCCCCACCTTCTTAGATCATCCTTCATCTCCTCATCTTCCAAAATGGTTCTACACTACTCAGGATGTACCAGGTGCTCTTGCAGGTGATCCTACATATCAATGTCGTACACATTCTCAATTCGATAGAGCCTCTTTTTTACTGGATCAAGCTTCAGAAAATTATGATCCTAACACCTTTGTAGAAGCTTCAGGCTATCCAAATCAGGACACAGCTATGAATGAAGAATATAATTCACTATTGGATAATGATACATGGGACCTTGTTCCTCTTCCAAAGGGACGAAAACTTGTTAGATGTAAATGGGTTTACAGAACCAAGTTTGGACCAGATGGAAAAGTTGATAAACATAAAGCTCATCTTGTTGCTAAGGTTTTTTCATAATTTGAAGGCACTAACTATACTAAAACCTTCTCCCCTATTGCCAAAATGAACTCTATCTGCCTTGTTCTTTCCCTTGCTGCCTCTTTCAAATGGGAAGTCCATCATATGGATGCTAAATCCACCTTCTTGCATGGGGACTTGCATGAAGAAATCTATATGTAACAACCTCCTGGATTTATACAAATAGACTCTAGCCTTGTATGTCAGCTTAAGAAATCCCTTTATGGTCTCAAGCAAGCCCCTCAGGCTTGGTATGCCAAAATGGATAGCTTTATTTTAGATATTGTCTTTTCTAGGCGTCATTCTAACAATATTGTCTACACCAAGAAAGTGGGTATGTCTCTTATCATTCTTATTCTTTATGTTGATGATATTATCCTTACTAGTAGTGATCCCAACCTTTTAAACCATGTGAAGTCCAGCCTTAAAAAGTAGTTTGAAATTACAGACTTAGGACACTTGCATTATTTTATTGGTCTTCAAGTCTTTCAATCCAAAGAAGGTATTTCCCTTTCCCAGTCCAAGTATGCCTTTGATCTTCTATGCCACTTTCACATGGAAGACTGTAAGCTAGTCCCATCTCCCTTTCATTCTGGAGCCAACATTTCAACCACTTGTACTTCCCTTGAAGTCAATGCTACCTTATACCATGAGCTTGTTGGAAAAATTTTGTATCTGACCCATACCCATCCTAACCTTTCCTTTGTTGTTGGCCTTGTTGCTCGGTTTATGAAAAACCCACATGAAAGTCATTGGAAAGAAGCAAAAAGAATACTTCATTATGTTCAAGTTATAGTTTAGTTTGGGATTCATTATAGTGCATAATCATCTCCTCTATTGGTTGGTTTCACTGATTTTGATTGAGTTGGTGACCCTAATGATCGGAAGTCTACTGCGGGTTATGTCTTTACTCTTGGTTCTAGACCTATTACATGGGCTTGCAAGAAACAAAGTTCCATTTCTCTTTATTCAGTAGAAGCAGAGTATCATGGCACCATTGAAGCTAGTAAGGAAGCCCTATGGCTTCGTCAGATCCTATCAGAGTTTGGTTTTCAATAGTAGCATCTAACTACACTTTGGTGTGATAATGAAAGTTCCATTCAACTATGCAAAGATTTAGTACAACATCAGTGCAGCAAACACATTGAACTACACATGCACTTTATTAGAAATCTCATTCATGGCCATGTTCTTGAAGTGAAATATTCTTCAACCAATGATCAAGTTGCAAACATCTTTACAAAGGCTCTCACAGAGACGAAGTTTACAAAAATTCAATTTACGATTGGAGTTCAGGAAGTTGTCACTAAGGGGGATAGGATCTAATGCCTCCTTCCTTCTCCTATTGTGTCATCTTTATACATCCTTCAATCCTATCCCAAGTTGTTCTTAAGGGGGGATGTTAGGATATTCCGACACATAGGAAATAATTAAGTACAACTTGGTCTAGTGTATAGTTAGGTAAAGTGTGTTTCTTTAGTATCTATTTTTTGTAATTTACAATCCGAAGGTCATGATATGTTCTAGACATGAAGTGATCTGATGGTTCATTCTCTCCTCAGTATTACTGACATTTGATCCATGGCTTAACACCCAATTGGTCCATGAGCTCTATTTAAAGAGCATGGAGGGTCATTTCTTAGGTGACTTTTCACGAGAAAATCTTATGTAAATTTTCTTTCCTTCACATTAATAAATTTCCTAAAGTGGCTACATTAGCTTAAGCCATGGACTGTTTCCCTCTTTGAGGTTTTTAACCATGTCAAGAATATTGGTGTACTGATCTATGATCTATTTGTGAGCGGTGTCCTTTGGTGTTCTATCTAAGGAACTTACCTTGTAAATTCCTACATAGACTTCCCTTCAAAATTCAAAATATCAAATGGAAATCTAGTAGGGACTAGTGGCCAAGCCATATTATAGTGAATTGGATCGTTAGTCAATTTTGAAATATAAATCAAAATAAGTGTTTCCAGGAATGGTAAGCATGGAGGATCGGGAGAATTCCAAGCTCCAAAGGTGGAATTTCCAACATTTGAAAAAGAGTATCCTCGATTTTGATAGGCACTAGGATGCCAAGGGTTACTCATAGAAGCACTTGAATCATAAGGAAACCCTTGTATTCTAGGGTTTATGGAGGGTATCCACTCCCTATTGCAGGATTACTATTCATATAAAACTTCATCTCGATGGAACATTATATGAAGGGGAGAGACCCTAGTAAGGATTCCAAGTAATAGCCAAAGGAGGAAAAACCTGTGAAGTATCGGCAGTAGGGAAGGACGTACTCCCTTGTTGAACAAATAAAGGGGAAAGATTCTCTGACCCAAAACCACTAACAGAAGGATATGCCAAGCCCCGGTTCCCTTGAAAAGAATTAATGTTTTGCACACGACCAGAGAAAGGCATTGATCCTAAATTCCATAATGGATTGGAAGGAGGAACATTTCCACTTCCAAATTGAAAACCTTGTAAAGGTACTTAACCAGTAGCCATTGAATTCATAGATGTAGAATCAACATAGGGTAAAGCTGAAGAAACTGAGGGAATCACACTAGATGGCATTCTGAAAGGATAATCTCTAGTGAAAGGAGTAGAACATTGTTCTCCCCCACTCTGAATCGATATGGAAGTAGAGCCAACAACTACCGTACTAGGTGTAATAGTAGATATAGGAATAGTACCTCCTCCTACAACTAAAAAAAGGATTATGTACATCAGCCCTATTACTCCAGAATTACTCCTACACCTTCTAGGTGAAGGATCTGTAGTCACAAGTGAAAGCCCACGAAGTCTTCTAAACTGACAAACTAGTCAGTCAGCCACTTTTATATATAAAGAAAAATTAAAGACTCAAATAACCTATGGAAAGCTAGGAGCACAAATCACTCACTAAAAATGTCCTAAATATATAACCAAGTAAACAACTTCTAGGTATTTCCACTTTGGGTGATTAGGATAGGACACCAAAATACAAGAAAGATAACATAAGGATCTCTCGAAGGTAGTTTGGGATGATGAGGATCCAAGCCTACCAGCAAAGATATCAGAAGTAGTTATGCTGACCTCCAGACAATAGCCCTTGTTGGTGCAAATACCTAAGCTTCGCAAGGGCACCCTCCAGAATTACTATGAAAGTGATGCAACATCTGCCTGAGGTGCCACTGGAATTTCCCACCCCATAGTCACTTGTGTGGGCCCATGGAAAGGAAACTTAGATAATGAGCACGTGGTTAGAATCCAAGTGGAACAATCATGGGCGCATGATCCAACAAGTAGGAGAGGAGGTATCTCTCTTTCCTTATCTTCACATGTCCTTGTGCTTAACTCTTGTGTTAGAGGAGCTTTCTCGGACAGCTTAACGATACTAGATTTCCACTATTTAATAAACTTCTATACTTTCAATTTAAGTGTCCTTGGAGAGTTCACTCTCCACACACCTATTCCAAGGCCCTAAATTCCCTAGACTAGTTGACGTTGCTATGAAAAAAATAAAAATTCTAGTTCATTCTAATTTTAAGTTCTTATTTTAGTTGGTTTTTATTTAAGACAAGGGAAGTGGAAGTGCAACTTATGATGTTCCGATGAAAAATAAGTCAATAGAAAACCTAGGCTACATGAAAATGCAACACTTATTTTTCTTCAATGAAAGATACTTCTACATGGGTTCTACGAGAAAGCTCAGAAAGAAAAACCTCTTTTTCTTTTTCTTTTAAACGCTCACACATTCAACACCCAAAAAAAAAGACTAAATGATGTCTAAAATGCAACCTAATGCACAATAGAATGCAAAGGCAAGATTAAAAAAAATATTGAAAAGAAAAAAATGCGAACCCAAAAGTAAAAGCCAATTTATTAAGCTAAGAGAAGCAAATCGCCAAAGAAAATCACTCCTCAAAGAAAAAAAATTCTTAGCCTTAAAACATGAATTCACACATTTGCCAAAAAACTCAAAAGACACAAAGCAAAAAAAAAAGGAAATAAACACAAAGCAAATGTTTTCTTTTTTCTTTTAAAGATTTTAAAATACCAAAAAGTTGATTTTAGGGGAAACAAGTGTAGAAAATCTTATGTAGGTTAACCTGATAATGCAATATAAATCAAAGCAGAATACTATAACCTACTTCTACTATCAATTTGCAGAAGCTTAAGGATCTAGCTGAACAATATAACTAGAAGAAGAAGAATCAATGCACAATACACATGAAAATACTTTGGGGAAAGCCTCAGCTAAAAACCCCACACTATTGTATTACCATACATGTGGTAATACATAGGAATTATACAAAGCCTTAGCTCTCACAGCTAGCTAGCTCTCAGTACAATCCTCACAAATGTTCACAGGAAATCTCGGCTTCTCTCTAGCCTTCCTCTCTGCCCTCCAAGCTCCTATTTCCTTGTGTTGTTCCTTGTGGATGATATTCACGTCACCAAGTGGAAAACATCTCTCACACACTGTCAAAACTGCGCAATCCTCAAGGAATGATTCCTTGACTGCATGCATGAGTTTTCTTTATAAGAAAAAACACATGCAACTGATAGTACACTGTCCTTAAATTTAATCTCAACTGGGTCTTTCTCAGAATAGACATGCATGAGTATCTAGTGAGGGAAGCTTAGGTTTACTAGAGTAGCACTAGTTGAGTGCATGCATGCATCAACTGATTGTTAACTCTCTATTAGTTCCTTAAACAGTTTGGAACTAATTTAACTGGACTTAACTCAGTAAAATAAGTTAACTAATTACAACTCAAATATAACTCAATCTTATCTCAATTTAAGGGATAACTCTTGCATGACTTCAAAAAGACTTCTAGCTTGAATTTCTCCAACTAATTAATTCAAAATGAATTAATTAATTATTTGCAAGTACATGTTAAGACTAAATTCGATTTTAATTCACAATTTAATTCAAGGACAGATCAAATTGGAATATTCTTGTTTCCATATTTCAACAATCCCTCTCAACAAGAAATGGATTATTTTCCACCCCGATCCTGTCTCTATGGAACTCGAATTTACACTTTTATAATTCCTTTTTCAAAATGTCAGCATCTTTCTCCTCTGTCGAAATATATTGCAACAACATGATCCTCTCGACCTATGAAAAGCCACGAGCAACAAATATTGCCTCACGCTTCTCCAAACTACCATCAGTAGCTTGTTTTACCTTGTAAAGCCAATGGGAACTCACAACTGACTTATTCTCTGGTCTCGAAACCACGTCCCAAACACTGTTAAGAACTATGGAGTCATACTCCTCCACCATAAAATCAACCCAAATTGGCTGCTACATTGCTTCCTCAAAGGAAGATGGCTCAATCTCAACACATTCCCTAGCAAGGGCCATGTATCTAGTGTACCTCTCAGTTGACCTCCTCTGTCTGTCTAAGAAAATGGTGCTCCCACATTCTCTCTCGCATCCTCCAACAATCTGTCAGCTTCTCTTGTGTGATTTCTCCCATCTCTGGAAGACTTTGCTTGAGTGGATGTCTCCACTCCTGGAACCTCTGCATGCAGCTACTCCACATCAGTCTGAGGCTCCTCCTCCTTAGGAACCAACAGTTCCTCCAAAGCCTGTAGTTGGAGCTCCCTCTCAAGGGAAACTTGAATGGCCTTCTGCTCATCAAACTTGAGATCTCTACGAGCCATTGTCCTCCGACTGGTAAGCAAGTACACCCAACAGTTGTGAGGTGTATCAGTGTACCCCACAAATATCCCCAACTCTACTATCGGCTCAAGCTCCTTCTGTGCATCCTTTGTCACATGGCAATATACCGATGAGCCAAAGATCCTAAAGTGACCCACATCTGGTCTCTTACCAGAGAAAGCTTCCTCTGGTGTCTTCATCCCAAGTATGTGATGTGAGCTTCTATTATACAAATAGACCAATGTGTTGCATGCCTCAGTCTGCAAGTGAAGTGGTAGGCCTTGGTCATGCAGCATTGCTCATGCTGCCCCTGCAATAGTTATGTTCTTCCTCTCAGTCACCCCATTCTACTATGGGTTATGAGGTATCGTCAACTCTCATTTAATTCCTTCCACTTCACAGATGTCCTTAAACTATTGGGAGACATAATCTCCACCATTGTCGCTTCTCAAGGCCTTGATCTTCTTCCCTGACTCTTTCTCAACCAAAGCTTTGAACTCACAAAACTTTGTGAAGGTTTGGTCCTTCTTCTGCATGAAATAAATCTAGTATTTACAAGAATAATCATCAATGAAAATCACATGATACCTTTTCTTTGTTGTGTATACCGTCGAGAATGGTCCACACACATCAGTATGAACTCGCTCTAAGATAGCCTTTGCTCGCATGTCTCGATCATGAAAGGAAGACTTGGTGTACTTTCACAAGGTACAACCTTTGTAAGTGTCAACTTGCTCAAGTTTACCTTGGGAAGTCCTATAAATATCTGTTGCATTATCTTCAAAGCCCCATGATGCAAATAGCCCAACCGCTTATGCCACAACTCACCAATGCCTTGGCTTTGCACCAATTCTGCTTTCATACTCAATGCTGCACAATCATCTACCTCTACTTTATAGAGATTCTTCACCCGAATCCCTATCCTCTTGGTCTGACTCATGGCTATGTGTCTTAGGGATTCCTTTCCTTTACTGAAGAGAACATCGTAGCCTTTGTCCTCCAATATCGTGATAGATACCAAGTTCTTCTTCAGTCCAGGCACATACATCACATCTGTTAAGGTGAGAGGAGCTCCATGCTCCCTCTGAAAAGAAATCGTTCCCACTCCTGAAACACTATACCTTCCATTGTCACCCATGTCTATGGGCATCTTAAGGTCTTTCTCCTCCAAGGTACTAAGTAAACTTTTATCACCAGTCATGTGGAATGAGGCTCCACTATCAAGATACTAGACACAACCCATCATCTATGACACCATGCATGCGATGAGGGTAAAGTCCATTTCGAACTGAGAGGCTAATGCCTCACCTTGTGATCCTTCTGAGGATCCCTTCTTGGACTTCTTCGATGGGAAATTAGTCGCATAATGTCCCATCTTGTGACCATTAAATCATCTTACTTCAGACATGTCACCCTTCTTCCCTCTATGAGAAGAATTCGATTTGAAATGGGAAGCCTTCACCTTCCCTTTCCTTGCCTTACCTGCTAAGGCCAAATTTTCTTCATCATCATCCTTGGATGAAGAACCATCTTGTGTGCTCCACCTGATTTCCTCCTGCATAAGATCCGACCATAGTCGTTCCCAATCCGGTAGTTTCTCCCTTCCATTCAAAGAGCCCTGGTAGCTATTCCAACTCTTTGGAAGGCTAAGGAGAGTGAGGCTCACCATATCATCATCGGAAGTAGTTATTCCCATACTTCTAAGCTCATCTCTATAGGTGGTGAGCTTTTTCAAATATGTGGAAATAGTATCACTATCCTCCATCTTGATTCTTCGAAGCTTATCCCTGAGCGCCAATTTCCTCTGGTTACTACTCTTCTAGTAGAGGTACTTCAATGTCTTCCACATTGAAAATGGAGTATCCTTCCCATGGAGACTTGAGACAATATGGTCTCAAACTCCCTCAAAGATGATCCATCTCACCTTTGCTACACACTTCTTCCACTCAGCCAACTCTTTTGCATTAGTTGAAGTTGGCTTTGGGATTTCTTGATCAATGAATTCCTTTAAGCCATTGTCTTCTAATACAGCCTCCATTCTATATTTCCATGCTATGTAATTCAAGCTACCTTCCAAGGCATACTCGAGTCTCAAGCCATAGAACTCCATTGTCCAACCTTGAAGTATGATATGAATTCGATTTGCACCTGCAACCCCGAGCTTCAAACTTCGAATTCTCTTCTCAATATATTGTTCACACCTCTAATACCATGTAGAAAATTTATACAAATCCAGCTCTGATACCATGTAGAAAATCTGATGTAGGTTAACCCAATAATGCAATATAAATCAAAGCAGAATACTATAACCTACTTGTACTATCAATTTGCAGAAGCTTAAGGATCGAGCTGAACAATATAACCAGAAGAAGAAGAATCAATGCACAATATGTAGAAATTCCCATTGTAGATCACCTGATAATGCTATATACTAAAGCAAAATACTTGATCCGCTTCTACAAACAATTTAGCAGAAGCTTAATCGAACATGAGCAACATGAATAAGAACACATATAACTGATATGGAGAAATCAATCACACATAACACAAAATAATTTACCCAGGGAAAGCCTCAACCTAAAACCCCAACTTTGTATGATCATAAAAGTGGAAATATAGCCAGTATTACAAAAAGAATCAACTCAAAAGCTATCTTGCTCTCTCTACATAACCTCTGTTGCTCATAGATAGTTAAAGGCCTCTATCTAACCTCTGGTCTACCGTCCAAGCCTCCTATTTCTTTGCACAATTATGATTGGGGTCTAGTGTAGCCACTTGTGTGAATTGGTTTGTTCACACACTCACCAACCTCTGATCCAACTACGCGGTCCTGAAGGAGATAAATCCTCATCATGGATGAGCTTCCTTTATAGGAAAAATATTCATCCAACTGATAGTACATTGTCCCTTCTCTGATCTCAACTAGGTCTCTCTTTGAACTGACATGCATGAGTTATCCATGAGTGAATACTCAGTTATCTGAAATATAGTAGTTACATGCACGCAAGCATTAACTAACTAAACTCTCATTAATTTAACAAACTGTTATATTAATCTAACTGGACTTGACTCAATTAACTGAGCCAATGGATTACAACTCAATATTACAATTCATCCTTATCTCTTTAACTGATGGATAAATTCCTCAATTAATAGATAAACTATTGTATGTCCTCACATAGACTTCAAGTTTGTTTTTCCTTAACTAATTAGCTCAAGATGAATCAATTAATTAATTTACAAACTATTGTTAATATCAAATTCAAATTTTACTTCCTATGTTTAGTCCAGGGACTGACTAAAAATAGGAATCCATCCTGAACTACTAAAAATAGAATGTTGTTTTAGCACTTTCATTTTTCATTCCCTATTGCTTAATCCAGCACTGGTACCCAAACTGCTATTTATAGTAGTGCTATTTTTAGCACTTCTATTTTTAGCATTTCTTGCTGCTATTTTCAACACTCCCTCTCAACAAGAAAGGCTTCCTCTCGAACGTGATCCTGTATCTTCAGAATGTTCTACATGCAACACTTCTACAAACTATGGTTGCTCTAGCAACTCTCAAAACAAAAAAAAACTCCCAAATAACCTCTCTGTTTGGCTAGAAACATACTCTGATGCTAAAGCTCTACCTACTGCTGACAAGTGCTCCCTATCTGACCTTGCGCTACTGCAACATCTCCATGCATCTCGCACCATTGCACACCTGTCTATGCCATCCTGCACTGATGCAACACACTTGTGCCTCTCACATTGCTGCAACCTGCTAGCTCTGCGTTGTCTTGGGATTCCTATTGTAGCTCTCTCTGCCACTCCATCTGCATCTATCTCTACCAAATCAGTCAGTCCTGCTACTCCTCATCGGGGCTCCTGTAGCAAAGTCAAATCAAAGAGGTTGAGTACCTCAAGGATCCTACCCCTCCTCCTTGGGACAATCACTCCACATCACCCCACCTCCTACCTGGAGGTATGGCTGCATGTGATCCATCTGCCCACCTGACTCGAATTTTCCCCCTACTGGAAGTCTTTGCATGAGTAAATGTCTCTACTCGATCTCCAGTCAGCTTCCCCTGTTGTGGCTGCTCCACAACCTCCTGAAGTTGCTGCACCAATCGTGGCTCCTCCACAATCGTCTGAGACTTCTTCTGGCACTGCATGTTGAGAGGTAATATACTCTCGCTCACAACCACCAAGTCTCCATCAGTTGTCTTGTTGCTCAAGGCTTTGCATGCATCTTGAACCTCAAGAGCATACAGGTTCTTAACCCGTGAACCGATCTGCTTCACCTGTCTAGTCATGATGTGTCTAAGGAAAACATTTCCCTTACTCAATACTACATCATAGCCTCTATCTTCCAGCATTGTGATCAACACCAAGTTTCTCTTCAGTCCTAGTACATACTTGACATCGGTCAAGGTAAGGCGAGCTCCATGCTCCCTATGAAAAATAACCGTGCCTACACCTTAGACACTATACTTTTCATCATTACCCATCGCTATGAGTATCTGGAGATATTTCTCCTCCAAAGTACTGAAAAAACTCTCATCGTTGGTTGTGTAGAAAGAAGCTCCACTGTCAAGAAACCAACCACTTCACACCATGGATGAAACCATGCATGTGAAGAGTGTGAAATCAAAATCGAACTGTGAAGCAAGTGCCTCACCTTCAGATCCTTCCCCGATCCCTTCTTGGATTTCTTCTATGGACAATTTGTAGCAAAATTGCCCACCTCATGACAACGAAAGCATCACACTTTGGATTTTTCAAACTTCTTCCCACCATGGGTAGAACTAGATTCGGAAAGAGAAACCTTCTCCTTCCCCTTATTCACCTTACTCGCTAAGGCACAATTTTCTTCATCCTCCATGGATGAAGAACCATCTCTTGTGATTCTTCTTATCTCCTCTTGCATCAAATCCAACCAAAGTCATTCCCAATCTGGCAATTTCTTTCTTCCATTAACCGAGTCCTCGTAGTTATGCCAACTCTTAGGAAGACCAAAGAGTGCAAGACTCACCATGTCATCATCAGCTATCATGATCCCTACACTTCCAAGCTCATCCCTACATGTGGTGAGCTTGTTTAGATACATAGAGATCATGTCGCCCTTTTCACACTTGATCTTTTGAAGTTTGTCCTTCAATGCCAACTTCCACTGATCACTGCTATTCTGATATAGATCTTTCAATTTTTTCCATATTGAAAATGGTGTCTTCTTCCCATGGAGACTCGAGGCTATGTGATCTCAAACTCCCTCCAGAAGGATTCTCCTTGCTATAGCCACACATTTCTTCCATTCAACCAATTTAGCAGCACCAGTTGGCTTGAGGACTTCTTGATCAATGAAGTCCTTTAGACCGTTATCCTCTAGTACTGCTTCCATGCGATCCTTCCAAGCTATATAATTCGAACTACCATCAAGGGCATATTCGAGTCTCAAACCATAGAATGCCATAGGTGAAATTGAGATGTAATAATAAATTGATTTCTATATTCAGGAATCACAAACTTCAACTTCTTCCTTCTTGTATATTTTTCTTCCTTGATCACCTGTGCTCTGATACCATGTAGAAATTTCCACTATAGGTCACCTGATAATGCAATATACTAAAGCAAAATACTTGATCCACTTCTACAAACAATTTAGTGGAAGCTTAATAAAAAATGAGCAACGTCAGTAAGAACACATATAACTGAAATGGAGAAATCAATATCACATAACACAGAAGAATTTACCCATGGAAAGCCTCAACCTAAAACCCCAACTCTGTATTATGATACAAGTGGAAATATAGCTAGTATTAAAAAAAGAATCAACTCAAAAGTTATCCTGCTCTCTCTGCAATACCTCTGCTACTCATAGATAGTCAAAGGCCTCTATCTAACCTCTGGTCTACCCTCCAAGACTCCTATTTCTTTGTGCAATTATGATTGGGGTCCAATGCAGCCACTTATGTGAATTAGCCTCTTCACACACTCACCAACCTTTGATCCAACTGCGCAGTCCTGAAGGAGATAAATCCTCATCATGGATGAGCTTCCTTTATAGGAAAAATATTCATCCAACTGATAGTACACTATCCCTTCTCTGATCTCAACTGGGTCTCT
>APFE031054176.1:0-14330 GCA_000404065.3 Pinus taeda
CTCTTAGTCCAATGTGGCTCCTCTGGCTTGGCAGTGTCTTCCAAAGACCTCCTTGCATATATGAATGCCTCTCTTGCTCTGATATCCTGTAATATGCTTTGATATGCCTCCTTAGGTAACTCCTCTTTGCTTATGGCTTGGCTATCCTGATGGCCTTGCTCCTATCTCTTCATAAATCAACTCTACATCCCCTTGGCTTCATGTCGTCCTCTAGTATCCAGCATATTGCCATATTGACATCAATGACAACCTAGGTCAACAAAGCCACCTACATTTGATGGAGAGGTGAATAAATCACAGGATGCAGAGGCATGGTTGCTTGGTATGAAGAAGGTCTTCAGGTTGCATGACTATTCAAGGAACATGAAAGCGAGAGTAGCTACATTAATTCTCAAAGGTAAAGCAGACGTTTTGTGGGAAGATGTGAACAATTTCAGAGGCATACAAGAGGAAGACTTGACTTGAAATGAGTTTGAGCAGTTATTCAAAAGGAAGTACCTATCAGAGAGATACTTTGTTGACAGGGCAAAGGAATTCTATGAGCTTAGGATGAGATCTATGATAGATGATGAGTACACTAGCAAGTTCTTGGAGCTACTAAGTTATGTGCCTTACCTTAAGGAGGAGAAGGCCAAGATTCACTAGTGGGTTACCGATGGAATTCAAAGATAATATTGAGTTCGATGAGTTTAGATCATTGGAGGAGGCCATCCTAAAGCTAAATCATTGTTATAAACAATTGAAGCGCAAATGTGAGACTAAGCTAGACTAGAAAGATAATCCAAATAACAAGAGAAAATGGGATAAGAAGCGAGTAATACCATAGGATTCAGGTAATAAAGAGAATGTTGGACCACCTAAGAGGTTCAAAGCATCAGATAGAGGGCAAAGGCATCAATATTAGGAGCAAAATAAGGAGCATGTGCGGTGTTGGACTTGTGGAGGAGATCATTGCAGGAGAGATTGTCCACAATATCAAGTTGGCAGGCCTCATATATATAGTGCACAATACGCACAAACTATTGTGGATGTTGGTCAGAGGGTTCCTCGTATTTATGCAGCATTGGATAACAAACAAGCAAGCCATCAGGAATATATCATTGAGATGGATGGTAAGATTTGTGATCAAGTTATTTCTATTTTGATTGACCCTAGATCTAATTATATCTATGTTAGTCATGACTTGGTGGATATGTGTGGTTTGAGTAAGGAGTTGCCGATAGAATCTTGGTTGGTGCAGTCGGCTAGAGGTACAAAGAAGCGAGTTCATCATTGGGTAAGAGCTTGTGTATTTGATTTGAATGGTATGCCTACGACAACACGTTTGAATGTATTACCGTTGGGATCATACAATATGTTTTGGGCATGGATTAGTTGTACCTTCATAGAACGAAGGTGGATTGTTATGACAAAACAGTTGAGTGCTTGGATGATAATGGGGAACCAAGAGTCTTACAGGGTAAGAATAAAGCCACATTAGTTAGGATGGTGACAACTATGCAAGCAAAGCATAGTTGCAAAAAAGGATGTGTGTTATTTGTAATACACATTTCTAGTAACAAGAGTAACAACCCTTGTGAAAATTCCATGTAAAAATTATATAAAGACCACGGATGATGGGACACTTATTCCAAGATGGATGGTGGGCAGGAAATTCTAGTGGGTGTTCATTTGGTTGTTTATGGTTAAGGAAATTGGCAAAGGCAATAACTAAGGCATTAAAGAGGCAAAAAGGTATTTTGGCACATTTATTTATGAAAATAATGGAAATTAGGAGAAAAGGAAGGTGAAAGGTCACAGGTTGCATGTGAGGAGGAAATTGAAGGAAAATAATGGAATCCCTATAACAACTTGGGTTGAGTTATTAGTCCTGGAAGCCCTGGTTGAACAAATGCTCTAGAAGCCTTGTAACAGCTTGGGTTGATTTACTAGTCCTGGAAGCCCTGGTTGGACAAACGCTCTAAAAGCCCTTGGTGGGTTGAGTTACTAGTCCTGGAAGCCATGGTTGGAAAAATGCTCTGGAAACCCTGTATAAGTTATGGGTTGAGTTACTAGTTATGGAAGCCTTGATTGGAAAAACGCTCTGGAAGCCCTGTATAAGTTGTGGGTTGAGTTACTAGTTCTGGAAGCCTTGGTTGGACAAATACTATGGAAGCCCTGGAAGTCTTGGATGGAGACCAATCTGATGATGGTTTTTGGTGATGTCCGACCATGAGGTGGAATCATTGTTTAATGGATTGAGGTGGGTGGCCTCTGGAAGCCCTGGATGAGTTTTGATTGATGTTTCTCTGAGATCCCACATTCATGCTTGGAATTTGGCACGAGGGTGATTGGATGAAGAGAGACTTGGTTTAGCTAATCTACGGTCAGGTGGAACGTGGTAGTCCCATCACCGGTTGGTTCATTGGATTTATTACGAAACAATTCATTCCCTTGATTTTCATGTGCAAATGTACTGATGTATATATGGACTTGGATGGCTGATATTTTTATTGTATTTATGTTCCTATTATGTTGTTTATATGCACATTTACCCTGGAAGGTGATACAGAGTGGTATCAGAGCATGGTTCAAACACTTGGATTGGATGGGCTCTATCATAGGTGAAATGAAGAGTAAAGGTTAAATTTTAGACCTTTATGTCATATCTGTTATAACTTTTCTTCTATGGCATATAGAAGTTGAAAATTTGTCCATATTGACGGTAAATCCCACTGATAATGTGGTAAAAATTTCATATAATTGTTCACAATACTTTAGAAATTATGATCTAAGGAAGATGACCTTCTTGAATGCACCTTTAAACAAGTCATGTTGGAATTTCTGAAATAACTCATCTTTTGTAGGCTTTCAAAAGCTAAAAAATTGTCCACATTGAGGGGACATACCACATATCATGTGATATAAATTTCAGATATTGAGTCACAACATTTTAGGAGATATGAGTAGAGGGAGTTGAGCTTTATGAATGCTCCTAAAATCAAGCCTCAAACAGGTCACACTGACATTTTTATTGTAAATTTTCTTCTGGGCACTCTTGGGAGCTAAAAAAGTTTCCACAATGAGGGGAAATCTCATTGATATTGTGATAAAAATTTCAGACATTTATTCACTATATTTGAGGAGATATGACCAGTGGAAGTCGAGCTTTCTGGATACTCCTAGAATTGTGCACCAAATATGATTGTGTTGGTATTTTGTTATAACTTTTCATCTAGGAAACCTCAGAAGTTGAAACTTGAACCATAGTGAGGGAAAATACCATTGATCATATGGTTCAGTTTCCATAACTTGTAATACTACATTTTAGGATATATGCATTGAATCATTCGCTATATTAGTTTGCATGCAAAGTGTTTGATGAAATGCTTAAATGGTTCAATGATTAATTGCATACAAATTGTTTGATAAAATGGCCCAATGAGTATGTTGTTTGAGGTTTGGGATAGTATTGATGTGTACTAGTATTGTTGTAGTTGATATATGCTTACTTGTATGTAAATAGTTTGCTATATTAGTTTCCATGTAAAGTGTCTGAAGAAATGCTTACATGCAAATGTAACAGTATAGTAATTGTCTAAAGAAAAATGTAAAAGTATGGTAATTGTTTGAAGAAAATGTTATTTTTTGTATGGGATAGTATTGTAGTATGATAATATGGATGTAGTTGATCTATGCCTATTTTCATGCAAAGAATTTGAAGAGTTGCATGTAAGGAATTTGAAAGGTTGCATGCAAGGAATTTGAAAAGTTGCATGTAAGGAAATGGAAAAGTGGCATGTTTTTAGTTATTATGTTACAAGTGGAATAAGTGCAATGTTTTTAATTAGTCTCATACAAATGTATGAGAAATAAATAAAAAAATCTATTTTCAAGTGTGGTTAAATTTAGTAGAGCTTTGGAGATCCCACTTCCATAATTGGACATTGGAGATCAAGCCATTATAGTAGCTTCCCCATTCTACCTTAGTGTGGACCATGGATAGTAAGGGGGTATGCTTATAGGTTGTTAGTATTTGTGAAAGATGATTTTGAATTAATAGAAACGATGTCTTGATTTTTTGAACATGTGACCAACTGTGTATGAATTATATGTCGCTTACATGTTGATTTCATGATACCTACTTACATCCTTGTATGTTAGGTTACATTTTTGAATATTTTGGTTACATGTATCAGTCTTGTAGGTTGATTACAAGAATTGATCGCTTATGTTCGACTACATGTGTTTATGCATAGGTGTAGTTCATTTGGAATTGCTTATGCATATTGTTGGTTGCATGTAGCAATGTGTACAATGGAGTAATGGTTGTTGTTATGTATGTATGGTCGTGGCTATGATTATGCATGTATAGTAGGTCAAACATGCCTTGTGAAGTCATTGTATGCAACTTAGGTCATCATGATGCTATTGGTTGTTATGATGCTAATGATCTAGTTGAGATAGAGCAAGGGATGCAAATCATCATAATGAGGTTGCAACATTAGACTTTGGGATAACAACATATCGTCATACAGGTAGTGTATGTTTGGCATGCAAGGTATGTAAGTTAAGGATTATTATATACCTAAGGGTTATATACATTAGGTTTATGAACATGTATTTGATGTTATGGTTACATTCATGATAGATGTTAGATGATTAATGTGGTTATATGCACATGTGTGAGATAGTCAAGAATGATAGTAACATGTAGTTGTATGCATTGCTATTGTTGTTTTATATTAGATAATGTGATGATTATGTTGTATCTTGTTGATGAGTATGATATATAGCTTAGTGTTGTTATATGCTATTAACCTGATGATTAGGGTCATTTCATTGAGATATTGATGTTATAATTTGGATTGGTCATATGTGTGATGGTTATGTTCATTTCTTTGAAGATATTGATGCTATATGTATTGTGTTAACCTAGTTTGACCTATGTCGATGGTTATGGTTGCGATATTCAGGTATGAACCGACATATTTGTGAGATGGTGTCATACTAATCTAGATTGAATTTTCATATGTGTGAATGATAATTGTGTATGAGTTTACGATGCGAACATGTTAGTTAGCCACTATTATCGATATCATGATTTATGTTTGAGTTGATATGTTGTGGGGTTGTATCGTGCTAACCTAGATTTATTGTGTAGATAAGATAGCCTCCCCTCATATACATTAAGGTATGAATTTTCTTATGTCATACATTTGGTGCTTGGTTGTTTGAATATGAAATTTATTTGGTGTTTGAGTGTTTGGTGCCTAGTTGATTTATTTAACATGGTATGTTTGCAAGTTGGTTGAATGTTTGAGGAATTGCATAATATGAGTACGTGTTCAAATGATATTGTTTTAAGATGATTGTACTAAAATATATGTGTTGAGACACTTAATATGTACTTGAGTATTGTAGGTGATAGTTGTAGTATTATGACTAATGAATATGAGTTGACTATGGATTATGACATGATTGTTAGTCTTGATAACGATTGATTTCAAATTAATAGATATGATTGTCTTGATATTTGGAACATGTGGTTCACATGTGTGAGCAGTTGCAAGGTAACATGCTTGGTATTAGCATGACAAGGTAATAGTTGATGTGTTTATATAACTAACACTTGGGTGGTGTGAACACATATAGTAAGCCTCGATTCCAACAAGGTAAAAAGGTAAAAGAAAGGAATTTGGCAAGAATTCCTTTGGTTG
This sequence comes from Pinus taeda, assembly GCA_000404065.3. Lineage (NCBI taxonomy): Eukaryota > Viridiplantae > Streptophyta > Pinopsida > Pinales > Pinaceae > Pinus > Pinus taeda. Next base: position 5,700 of record APFE031054176.1, read on the forward strand.
TGTTTGGAAACCCTAATTTTGAACAAATGAGTGCTTTGCACATAGGAAGTCTTCTTAACCTTGATTTTGTCTGACATTATGTGGATATGTGCTATATTCATGAACATGTACTTGACAGGTATATTAGCTAGTCTTTAGCTACAGGTGGATCTGTTAAAGGATTGGAGTCCCTTGCGAGATGACGTGGATGTGTTCAGTTGCAAGCAGTGTGATTGGCACAATTAGATGAGGTAACTGGTTTATTATTATGCTTAATTATACATTGACAATTATGTGTTCATGGCAGCATGATGCAGGGAGTTGCATGGCAAGACAGGTTACCATGAAATCTTGAAGATGGCTTAGGTTGAGCTTTCCTTGGGAACCATGGGGATTGAGTCATGGTGTCAGTCTTGTGCTTTTGGTATTTTGAGCTTGATTTGTGGTTTTGTTTATGTCTGATTCAAGGCCTTGCCACTTTTTTGTAGTGTCATATCATTATGGGCTTTCGTGGTCTTCTTCTTAGTTTTTTCTTGTCTTGTCTTTTATTGTTTTGAGTCTTGGGAATTGGTTGGGAAAGAGGAAAGTTGATGGAGCTCGGGGAGAGTTGTGTGGTACCTGAAGGGTAATGTAAGATTCATATGAAGCTCGGTGCATGAGTGAGTGTAGCGGAAGGTAAGACTATGACAATCGATTGGACTGGCTGGGTCCATTGTGGTAAATGGACAATAGCAGTATAGTCATCAAAAAGGTAACAAGAAAAGGTAAAGTAGATGGATTTGAGGCGTCATATGCCTTGGCTATGTTGGGAACTGTTGTTCTCAATGTTGCGCATGTGTTGCATGAATAAAGGAATTTCTCTTAACCTAGACTTTATGTTATCTAGTAATTATGTTATGATCGTGATTATGTTGATGTTTATATATGTATACATGAATGTATGTATGTCATTCTCTGACAAGGTGATGATTGTTTTATGTTAACGATTATATATGTATGTATCTATGTATCTATGTCACTGTCTGATAGGGATTCTCAGGGATCATTCTTGTGAAGGAATAATTTCTTATGCAACTAAATGACATGAAGAGGTTCCTGGTTCATGAGGAATCAAGTGGGAAGAGTAGTCATGACAAATATACGAGGTCAGTATCATACAGTTATGATTTGATATTATGTGATTATATTATGTCTATGTTGTGGATAGGTGATACCAAAGGATACACCAACAGAATGAAAACAACGTGGTCTGCGGCATGCTAAGACAAACATCGATAAGACACAGAAAGCAAGGTTTCTTAGTAAGGACAATGTGGTTTTGGATGTGTGGTACTACTATCGTGCATATACTATATGTGTTGTACATGTTTCATATATGATGTGTGCACATGCGGTGTTGTGTATATATAGTCTGTGTACATGTTGGACAAGTGGCGTTGTGTGCAGGTGGTGTTGTGTACATGTCTTGCATGTGGTGTTGTGTACATGTGGTGTCGCTTACATATCATGCATGTGGTACCATGTACATGTGGTATTGTGTACACGTTGTACAAGTGGTGTGGTGTACATGTGGTGTTGTGTACATGTTGTGCAGGTGGTGCCGTGTACATGTGATGTTGTGCACATGTTGTGCAAGTGGTGTGGTGTACCGGTAGTACTGTGTACATGTTGTACATATGGTACTGGTGCACGTGTGGTATTGCATGGATGTCATACATGTTGTGTTGAGGGCATATGGTATTATGTATGTGCATCATGTAGTCGTGGTATTGCGGTGTGTGTACTCGTTGTGTCGTACTTTGTGTAGGTACATGTATTGGGTGGTATTGCACATTGGGTATAGATGGATGCATTGTGTTGTACACTAGCTGTAGGTGTATGTGTTGTACGTCAGGTGTAAGTGCATGTATTGCATGGTGTTGTGTGTCAGGTGTGGTTGTATGTGTGTGATGCACACTAGGCATATGTGCACCTAGTAGAGGAGAAGGCATTGGGTGTTTATTGGGTGTGGCAACTGATCTGGTGTCTATACAAAAGAACAAAAGCAGAAGTAAGGATCGATGAAGGATAGATATCGGTATTGTATTTTAGTTTTATTATGCATGTGGTTTATGATTATGGTATATGATGATTACATGTGAATTATGATTCTGGTATATGATGATTACATGTGAATTATGATTCTAGTTTATGATCTATGATTCTGATTTATGATCTATGATTCTAGTTTATGATCTATGATTCTGGTTTATGATGGTTACATGTGATTTATGATTTTGATCTATGACGGTTGTGTTTTGAGCTAACCTAATATGATATTATTATACATGTTGATTTGATCAAAGATGCTAGTTTGAATTCTTATGATAGGAAGTGAACAGGATTCCAAGTGTACCTTGTTGATGAACTACAAATGAGGTATGATTTGAAGTTATTTCAATTTATTTTGAATTGAATGGAAGTTATGTTCTTGGTACAGGAAGCATGAACATGCCCAATTGGGTGGTTTAAATCAACTAGAAGAATTAGCAACAACAGTGAAAGAAATTAGAAATGCAACAGTATGCTAGTTGAGCACTTCAGAAGTAGGGCCATTGTGGGACACTAGTACCCAATTGTGTCCATCGATTTCCATGATCATGCTATGACAAGTATGATGGTTTTAAGGAAGGTATATGCCTTGGTTTTGTATCTTCCAATGTGAGGAAGCCTTGCTAAGGGATGGACTGCCCAGGATGGGGGTGCTAGTGGAACTTGGAAGGTGAGTGACTGCATGGAAGGGGTGATCAGATTCCTGAGGGACTGTGTAGCAGAGAAGGGAAGGTCACGGATGGATTTGTTTTGGTCATTAGCATTTCCAGATGGAATCAAATACAAATTGGGAGTGTGCCATGGAAAAATGAGATGGAAACTATTCAGTAAGAGGACAAGTGGCACGAGATTATAGCACTAGACATTGGATGCAGATTTGACTTTGCAGTGGATTCTAGACTTCCTAGGAAGGAGGTGAATCCTGGTATTACTTTGAGGATGGAGGTGTGAGCCTCTGGATTTCCTTCTTATGGATACAAGCATCATATTCTTTTATTTTCTGGTTGAGAAAATGTGCATATGTGTATATGTGTATATGTGTGTATGTGGTTATTGGAAATACCGTAATGAGCTATGTCATAAAGCTCCAGTATGAGGTATGTTATCATGTTGTCATGAGGTTTAGATTTTGAGCAGGTTTTCCATTATAAATACTGCAACCAGCTGTGTTATAAAGCTCCATGGGTAGTATGTTTTGTTTTCAACAGTCTTGTTGGTTATAAGTGTCATTGAACACCAAGGACGGTGTTCCCCCAAGGGGGAGGGTTCTGTAACAACCCTTGTGAAAATTCCACGTAAAAAATATATAAAGACCACGAATGATGGGACACTTATTCCATGCTGAATGGTGGGCAGGACATCTTAGTGGGTGTTCATTTGGTTTTTTATGGTTAAGGAAATTGGCAAAGGCAATGGTTAAGGCATTAAAGAGGCAAAAAGGTATTTTGGAAGATTTATTCATGAAAATAATGGACATTGGGAGAAAAGGAAGGTGAAAGGTCATAGGTTGCATGTGAGGAGGAAATTGAAGGAAAATAATGAAAAATGAAGAAAATAGAGGCATCATAATAAAAAGGCTTCAGAGGATTAGTTGGCAAGCTCTTGGCTCAAGCTTCTTCCTTTTAGTGTGAATCTTTTGTCAGTTCAGTTTTGGGAGCTCTCTCATTATTCTCTCTCCCTCTCTCTCATACTATTGGATACTTAGAGTTTTCTTGGAGCACCCTTGGAGGGTATGGCATACTTGGATTCTTGGAGTAAGAAGGCAAATGAAGACCAGTAAAGCACAAGAGGGCATCGACATCAGTAGACACATCATATTTCTTGCATGTACCGAGTTGCATGTATGATTTCTTCACTAGTTTTGGCATGCATAACACATGCATGTGGTTTCTTGCTTATGATCTGTCATTGGAATGGAGGATGGTCGGATTGACAGTGGATTGCCTAGCATTTCCATTTCCTGGATAGCCATGGTGATTGTGGTTTTACTTTCATTTCTTTGTTTTTGTTGGTTCTCATGTTTCCTTAGCTTGGGTTGAGTTATTAGCCCTGGAAGCCCTGGTTGAAAAAAACGCTCTGGAAGCCTCGTAGTAGCTTGGGTTGAGTTATTAGTCTTGGAAGCCCTGGTTGAATAAATGCTCTGGAAGCCCTATAACAACTTGGGTTGAATTACACCCAGATGCGGGTGATTAAAAGGGCATTAATGAAGACGGGACAGGCGAACGGAAGGCGGTCGAGCCACATGGCCACCCACGTCCCATTCCATGCCAATTTATGGCACAACACTATCAACATGCAGGCACACTTATGTTGGTGCTCAGGTCGAGACGAATGTAGCAGGATTAAAATCATGGCGAACGCGGACTAGAACACCTTCTCCCCCTCTCCGCTTAGATGTTCTTGCCCCCCTCAAGTTGAGGAGCCGAACTTCCACGCAGTTACAGGGAATCATTGTTGGCTTCTTAGCTATGTGGATTTGGGAAATGGATGCCATATCACCCAAACCACTCAATCCATCCTGAATTATGCCCAGAACTCCCTTGCTGCCAGGATCAACAATAGAAGCAATCCTAGAGTGAATTATTCCTCACCAGGCCCTCATCCTAATTTTATCTTTGTCATCCCAACCCAAGACTTTAATCGCCATTCTGCTGGCCACGCCATGACGTGAACTCGGCATAGGATGCGGAGCAGACGCGGTAGCAGTCGAGGACGTAGAACTCACCCAACCTCGCCATCCATCCCCGAACCAGAGACCCCTTCATTCACCCCTTTTTCTGCTCAGTCTAGTGGTCATCTCACTGGCGATTACCCGCACACTTGCAATGGCAAAGGATGAACACAGAATTCTGAGGCCAGAAGAGCGAATACGGCCTTCTAAACGACCGGCCCTCTTGACCCCCCTCACCCCTCTTACCACATTGCCTGATGCAGGAGCATCCAGCTCACCGTAATTGGGCAGAAATCTAACCAGGTTCAACAGCTCGTGACCGAGTAAACTGTCAAGGTTTTATGGGAATAGTTTTTCTTTTTTATGTTATTTTACAGAATCAGCAAAATTTAGATACCTCTTTTATTTTCCAGTTTAGGATTACTGTAGTTTCAATTGTTAATTAAAAGGTAGTTTATGTAATTAGGAAAAATAACCATCAACTGTTCCTACAAGTCTTGGAATGCCAAATGATTATAGTTATGGATAGAAATAGAATTTATGTAACCATTTTTTGTAACAGTTAAACCAACTGCAAGCATCAACTGAAAACAGAGGGCTATAAAGCCAAAATACATGTAACAGGGAGGGGTTCAGTTCAGAAAAGAAGAAGTTGAGTGAATTCAGAAATAGAAAATACCAAGCATTCAAAATCAAAGAAGTTATTGTCCATCTAAATTGTCTGTATAAATATGTGTTGATTTTCATCACCAAACAAACTACTGTATCATTATAAATTATTACATTGTCATGGCTACTGTGTAAGCGTAATTCACAGTCGAATATAAATCAAGCAGATAGAATTTTAACGAATTCGGAGTCACCAAATAAACAGTCACATACTTATTTACACACGCGGTGGAGCAACATTACAAGTCTACAATGTTCAGTTAACAACGACCAGATAATACAACCAGTCACGCTCACGTTCGAATGCACAACAATACAAATGACGGACAAGCGAACATGCCAAGGTAACAAATAACCATATACTCTTTTTTCCATTAAAATCTCATTTCAGTTGTCCAAAACAACAGCCTACAGCAAAGTCGGTAGGGCCGAGTCACATTTCATGGAACAAAGACCAGTCTAGACACGATTGAAGCAAATACGACCGAATTACAAAAACCCAGGTCAAAACGAAAAAACCCTGAGTTAGGGTTTGTAACAGACCAGCAAGCAGGGTCACGCTGGACTCCCATACTTTCACACACGGAGTTGAACCGAACTAAAACTACAGAAGAATAACAATACAGTGACCAAATAACCAGACTAGCGGACGGGTCATCCTCAGGACAAAAACCAACATTCACAGACAGAAACGAGTTTCAGGCCTACCCAGAAGACAAGCAACCAACACAGCCGAGCGTAGGAGAATACGCCACCCAGGTCGCCTATAAGGACCTGCAAGGAGCCGAAGATAAAATTAGTGTATGTTATAGGAAGAATACAAAGGAGAACGAAACCCTGTAGAGAAAAACAACCTGGCAAATGAAATCCTTACCTGGAGGACGCGAAGAGAAGCCATAACTGGAACAGTGAACGAAATTGAGCGACTGGAGAGAAAAAGGGGCAAGTTGGGTTAGACCCAGAGCAAAGAGAGGGTGGAATTGAAACATAGAAAGATAATGTACCTGTATTAAATTCGAAGGCGCATTTCGAGAAACCCTGTGCTTCCAACCAAAATCAATGCCGCGTCGTGAGAAGGCAGACAAACCCAGATAATTACCAACAAATTGAACTTGGAATGAAAATCTCAGAGAACCAGTAGCGCATACAGAAACCACACAATGAAAGCCATATAACAGTGAACGAGGAGACTAAGTTCGAACCACAGTCGAATACGACCAACCGAAGTTACAATCATAACTATAAGCAAGAAAAATGACCAGTGAATCCATAAATGCCATAACCAATGAAGTAGCAGTGTGAGTTACCGAGGATTGAGTACGAAACCAGCAAAATAACCTCCATAGCTAGACAGATTTGCTATCGAACAAGCGAACAGAATAACCAGAGATGAAACAAAGGTCTCATACAGTACCCAGAACCAGTCAAAGCACAACACATTACCCATAAGTTTCGTTACAGAGCCGAAGAAATCACAACATAACGCAACCATCGTTTTTTCAACGGAGAGCTAACAAAACCCTCGGCGCAACAGAACAATAACCAAAGGAAGGATCGAGAGACCGCGTTAACATTAGGGTTGAGGAGTATACCGAGGCAGGGTACTATCATTAAGGCCACATTTACTACCCAGCTACCACCAACCTACAGAACCGCGGGTGAATATCATACATCCGCCACATAATCAATCCAACACATAACACAAAGCATAAAGCGTCGCCAAGTGGGTTGGGACCCATCAGAGTGGTATCAGAGTAGTTTGAGTTGAAGAGGTTTGGGAGAAATGGATATAGGTAGACGAGGACGAGGCCGAGGTGCTCGTAGAATGGTAGATGAGGCATTAAGAGAAGAACTTAGAGTTCTTACTGCTCATTGGAAGCAGTAGAGGCAGGCAGGAGAAGAGATCCTAAGTTAGGTGATGTGAGCGAAGAAGAAGTGGAAGGGGCAACAGATGGGCCTGAAGGTGACTCACCAAAAGTGAAGTTATTGAAGTCTGTATTATTGTCAAACAGCAGACCAAAACCAGAATTACCAATCTACGATGGCAGTTTATCTATCGACGTTGTATTAGATTGGATTAGCGAGATGGACAAGTATTTTGAATGCGAGGAAGTTAGTGAAGACCGTAGGGTCAAGTTTGCAGCAACAAAGTTGAAAGGACACGCAACCCTGTGGTGGGACAGTGTCCAGAACGAGAGAAAGAGGTTGAACAAACCCCCGATAAAAACTTGGACAAGGATGGTAGCTAAATTGAAGGGCAGATTTCTGCCAAGAGATTACCAAATCGCGTTACATAGACAGGTTCAAAATTTGAGACAGAGGGGACTGACTGTGAAAGAGTATACAGAGGAATTTTATCGGGTAAATTTGCGAGCTGGATACACAGAGGATACAACAGAAAGGACATCCAGATATGAAAATGGGCTGAGGATGGAGATTTTGGATGAAATAAGCATTCTGTCTCCCAACAATAAGGAGGAGGCATACTAGAGCTCGATCAAAGTGGAGGAGAAACTTAACCGAAGACAAAATGCCTGGAGAGGACGAGGGTGTACCAGAGGAAGAGGCCAATCCTATGGCATGGGCCAAACTGCCAGCAACAGCGAGGAAGCCAGCAGTTCAAGGACTTCGGGAACAGCAGAAAAAGGAGATGGAACGAGAGGTGGCAGATCGTTTCAACGTGGCAAAGGAAATGGCCGTGGAAGGGGAACTGGTTACTAGTGCTACAGATGCCACAAGTGGGGGCACCGCTCGTTTGATTGCCCAGAAACAGATTCAATTGGACAGCGAGGCGCGTATGTGGCGCAACCGGAGGAAGCAGCAACACCCCCTCAAGAGGCAGAAAATGCCCCAAAAACAGGAGAAGCTTTAGTGCTGCATAAGGTGTTGTTGAAGCCAGTTGATGAGAGTGTTGAACAGACGCAGCAGAAATCTCAGTTCAGGACAGTTTGTAAATCGCAGGATAAGTGCTGTAAAATGATAATCGACAACGGAAGTACGGACAATTTGGTGTCCACCGAGATGGTGGAGAAGTTAGGACTGAAGTGTTTGAAACACCCCAATCCATATCGAGTTTCATGGCTACAAAAGGGGCACCAGTTACTGGTGGATGAGCAGAGTGAAGTTGAATTTCAGATAGGACGGTATAAGGATAAAATCATTTGCGACATTATGCCAATGGACGAGTGTCACATCTTATTGGGCAGACCTTAGCAATATGA
>APFE031054182.1:1778-21257 GCA_000404065.3 Pinus taeda
AAAAAAAAAAAAAAAAAAAAAAAAAAAAAAAAACCCCTCATGCATGTCAGTTCAGACAAAGACCTAGTTGAGATTAAAGGCAAGGACAATGTACTATCAGTTGCAAGAATTTTCCTATGAGAAAATCTCTTGCATGCAGAAGGAATTCATTCCTTGAGGATTGTGCGGTTTTACAGTGTGTAAGAGCAGTGTTCCACTTGGTTGAAGGTGAATCATCCCAGAGGAATAGCGCAAGGAAATAGGAGGCTTGGAGGACAGAGGAGAAGGCATATGATTTGTCTAGCTGAGAGCTAAATCTTTGTGTAATCCTGAGATATTTCCACTTATATGATAATACAGATAGCGGGGTTTTTAGCTGAGGCTTTCCCTGGAGTATTCTTCTGTGTTTCATGTGTGATTGATTCTCCTTCTCTGTTATATGTGTTTTGCTTTATCTTTCTCAAATTTATTAAGTTTCCGCAAGTTTAATTGTAGAAGTAGATTAAGTATTTTGCTTTAGTACATTGCATAATCAGATTAATCTACAGTGAGAATTTCTACATTTACATATTTTTTTCTCAAAACCTTCATCAAGACACCAATGTCCATTCTTAGCTATAACTATATTAACAGGGCCAGGGAATTGACATCTATTGACACTTCCATTTGTTTAGATTGTATTGTTGAAAAAATGGATAGAATTGTTAGGTTATTATAGTTGCTAGACACTCTAATAGATTCTACTATTAATGGTACAACCAAAATCAACAAATTCACTCTCATAGATGTTCAAATCTATTATAGGATGCACAAGAGAAGATTAAGTTTCTCTAACTTGAGTCACAATCACAACAAGATGAGCTACAAAAAAAGAATCAACATTCTGAACTGGTGTACATAATAACTCCCTTTTTGAGGTTGAGGTAGATTCCCATCAACAACAAGCACTTGCTCAGATCACTGAGGCCACCTCAAGAGAAAATTTACATGAAGATGCAGAGGTTCAACTTGCACTTCTCAAGCCCATCATTACACCTTGGAAGAAATTAATAGCAACAAGAAAAAAACCAATCTTGGATATGAAAGGGATGTTTCCTTTCACATTCCAAACTATTTTAAACCAATCTAGTTTTAGAGTGTTGGATTTCTTCAGGATAGTTCACCTTCACCTTCTCCACATCTTGCTCCTTTTCCACAATCACTTTAGATTCGTAGATTCCAACACTATGATCAGTTTTTCTATGTGAAAGATCAATGTTTTGATCTTCACCATTGTGAGCATTGCAAAAAACATACTCATCATTCATGCAGATGTTCTAGGCATAAGGCTCCTACAAGAGTGAATATTCACCTTGGATGGATTGCTTCTTGGCAATGGCCTTCAACAACCAAGAATATATATTAGTCACACCTTAGAGTTCTTTCTCAAGTATTGAAATGTCTTGCAGTTGACCCAAGTGGATATTGATGGTCATCCACCTACTCTAGTGGCTCAATGCATAGTTGTCAATCTTGGTAGTTTTTCCTAGTTTTTCGGATCCTAAACTTTGGGGGTCATTTTGATGCTTTAAATGATGTTTTTTATTTGGAAAAGACCCAAGCTATAGTCATATGCAGAGCTTGGGTTGGACGAAATGTGTAATTCTTGGCTAGACCTTTCCAACAGTCTATCGGCCACGCAAAAATAATATTGTATGGAAAGTTATGAACCTAGGAAGATGTACCAACTAACTCTAATGGGGCCCATAATCCTTTTGGAATTTCATCTCCTAGGGTTAGGATTTTGTATTTTTAGGGTTTACTCATTACTTTTGATTTTAAAATGGCCTTTTAGTCTTACTTTAACTCACTCTAGTGAATGCTCATAACCATCACATCTCTTCTCGCAGATAACTACCACCATTGAGCTAGTTTGTTTCATTCTGTATTTTCACAGTTTCAACACCTTCCATTTATTAAAAGAAGTCATAAACTTCTCAAAAAAATCCTAAAATCTCTTCCTTATCTCTAAGGGTCCTCTCTAATCCACAAAATCATGAACTAACTCTTAATCTAATTTTTACAATTAATTCTCAAATCTCTCAATCTCTCAACTATCCTAAATCTCTCATGTTCTCCTACATTCGGGAACATTTACAAATATGCCTCACTATACTTAATTAAATCCCTATTCTAGCTTCTCTCATGAAAATCACTCAAAACCTTAATAATTAGATTAATTCAAAACATAGGAAACCAACTTTCTTGAAAACACAAGACCCCCTATGTCTCTAAAATACAATGATATTGTTGAGCTGAATGCTCCTGCATCAAACTCTCAAGGTTGAAAATAATCATGATCTCCTGATCATGTGCTTCTGATCTGTGTCCTCCTGGATCCCATAATTTGTTTTGTAGTTTGTCCTTGGTTGCTATTGTTGTTTGTTGTTGTTCTCTAGGTCTCCACACTTTATGTTGCATTGCCCCACTAGCTATTCTCTCACAGTCTGCTGCTATTTTTTTCTTGTTGTTGCCTTGTTGGACTCTTTCCTCTTCCTCTCTTCCATATCCTTTGCAATCTTCATCGGGTTCTTTCTTCCCTATTGGTGCTTTCAGCCATTTCTCCAGTAGCTCTAGTTCTGTCTCCCATTCACTGATCCTTTGATGAGAGTTTAGTCCTTCTTCTTTATTGACCGCCTCAATAGCTTCCCTGGTTATCTCCACTGTGCCTATCATCATGATGAAATGATGATTCTTTACTATGTTTCCAGCGAACATAGTCTCTTATTTAAATTTGCCTTTAATCTCCTGATGGTTACCTTCATTTTGTAGTTGTTGGTTCCTTACTTCCACCCTTACATCCTTACCCTCTTGTTGCTTCTGAACTTCCATTTCATACCCAAATAACTTCTGTTCAATTTCTTCGGTCACAACATCACACTCATTAATTCTATGCATTGTTCCTGCAAACACACTATTGGTTTGTGAACCAGAACACTCTTCTATCTCCATGTCTTTTAAAGACCCTCTACTACTATTAAGCACTGCTGTAACCACTTCTTTTCTATTGCCATTTCCTCCTAGCAACCTCTCCAGCAATTCAATTTCCTCCTTACATTTAGCAAGTGTCTTATCACAATGCTCTCCATTTCCAACTTCATCCTTTACATGGTCACTATTGCCCAACGATTCAATCAGACTGCCTTCCATAGACAAGTCTGTCTCATTCATCTCCACAGAAATAAGTTCATGTTCAACATTTATAATCCTTGTATTCACACAACAATTGTCAGTTTGAAAAATGTACGGCTCAATAGCTTCAACTAATGTTTCACATATCAGCTTTTCACGGTGATCTTCATCTCCTTCTTCCACAAGGAATTGTCCTTGTTTTGTAACAGTTCCAAATATCAATTCATCAATAATTCCTTTTTGCTGCAACAATTCAATATTTTCCTCATTCAAGAGGCATTCTTCATCATACTCTGCTCTAGACTACTTATCCTCTAAAAGGTACTCTTCAACCTCTTTCAGTACATCAGTATTCTGATCCAAATTCTCCTCTGCACTCTGGTAATTTTATCAAGTTTTATGATAGTTTCATAAGGCTGCCAATCCTCTGCAAAATCTGCACTCACAAAACAATCATTATAATTAAAAACATAAGACCTTAGTGTCTCTTCTTCCTTTGGAAACATTTCAATATGCTTCTCTGAACTATCCCAATAGTTCATTGATCTCCATTCTTCATCTTCACCCAGAACTTCACTCTGTTCTGGTTTACAAATGGAAACTTCCATTTCCAACTCAGCTTCTCTAATTTTTTCCATCAACCACTTTACTTGCCTCTGTTGTAGCCTTCTCTGTAACTTATGCCACTTCACAGGATTCTTCTTTAAGACCCAACCTTGTCTCTGTCTTTCCTCCAGTATCCTTCTTAATGCATCAAGTTGTTCTTTTATCTCAGTAATCCCTTTGTCAATTTCCTCTAGACTCATTCTCTTGCCATTTTCCTTGGCATCCTCCTTCACTTTTCTTTTGCTGTGGTTTTCTTCAGAACCTCTACTATGACTATCAGTAATCATCTTCTTCTCCATCTCTATGAGTTCCTCACTCACTCACTATGAGCTACATTAAACCCTCTGCAATAGCATGTCCTCCTTGTTGCGACTTACCTCACCAAGCTTTCCTCTGTACTTGGTCTTTTGGCAAGCACTTGGTTCTCTATCTCTGGAACCTCTTTTGAGCACTTCTCTCTGCTCCTTCTAGGCTTCAACTCATTTGCGCCTTTTAAGAACACAATTGTACTCTTGTATTTCAATCACAATGAAATACTTGGTTCTAACCACCTCTTCTTTCACTTAGAAACTCTTACGAGCTTCCTTCATTACTTAGAAATTCTACTCACATCCTTTGTGGAATTTCCTTTGTGAGCTACAACAATACCTCTACAGCAACAAGTCTCCTTCTTGCTACATATGCCTCACTAAGCTTCTTTCCTCTGAGCTCAGTCTTTTAGCATTTTTCTTGTTCTTTCCTCTGGAACCAATTAAGCAGTCCTTACTCTATGTTGCTGCAATCTTCTCACCTTCTTTTGCTGTTACTCGTGCATCAATATAAAAACCACACACTCTCCAATCTTCAAATCAAATTAAAACAAAAAATATCATCTCACCTTTAAAATCTCTGCATGATCTTGTTCTACCATTCTCCTGCACTTTGAATGGATTGTCCTCTGTTTCCTTGCATCTACAAGTTATGCTATACATTATCCCTATGTGCCTACTATTTGTCAGATTAGAATCCAATCTCCTCTTGCCTGCATACACATCTTAACACATAACTCTGTTCTAAATTTTCTCAACTTTCACACAAAATTTCTTTATTCTCCTTTGATACCAAAAATTGACGCTGGCCTAAGCCGACTCTACCCACAGTATGATATAAAATGCATAATCTTATTATCCCAGGAATTTCAATAATTCTTGCAAGTCAAACCTTCACAAATTAAGGTTTAAGGCCCCCTTAATTAAATCTCATGCAAAACGATTTGTTAATTAACCCAGTTGACCCTTAATCAATCCTTTCCATCGGGACTTAATACACCCTCATAAACTATTGTTCATATTTATGCCCGCACATATAACCAAACCCCACACTTTTAACCTTGGTTATATCTGGACTTACCCCATAAACCTTTAATCATTTTATCTCTATTATAATTATTTTATATTAGAAATACTCCACAAAGCGTACATGAACCATACCTTTATCGTAATCGTGGGATTCAAGGGACTCTTAAGAACCTACATTCAGAACTCCCGATCTGCAAGAAGTGATTTCTTTTCCTCCATTCCACGACCTTTATATATTTCCCGATGCTCCACCTTTATTGCCCAAATCACTTCTCTCGTGTTGATAAACTTCTCGAGTCTTCTCAGCATCGCACATCGCAATACCACATATCGCAATTTTTTAGTGCTAAGGTACATCTATCATGGAATATTGCGATGCGAACTAATTGGCGATCGCATCGGACATCGCACATTGCATTTTCTTAAGGCCCAAGGTGCATTCACTCACAAAAGAAATATTGCGATGCGGCCTCATCGGCAATCCTCTACCATTTGATCAAGCATGCTTGATCCAACGGTTAGCAATGATATCACCCATCACAAATCACAATCGCTTAAGGCAAGGGTTCGTTCACTCTTGAGATATTGTGATGTGATTCTAATTGGCTCCATTCTATGTGACTTAATCCTAGCCACTTATCACGAACAATCTCGTCCATTGATCATATAGATCCAACGACTCCTGTGCATTGACACTTTATTCCTTCATCCTTCTCTTTACTTTGGTTTCATGATGTTTCTTCTATGTTTTTCTGTGGTTTCAGATTACTTCAGGGTTTCTGGTTCTTTCGCTATTCTACCGCACAACTCCTCCTGAGCTTAACTCCGCGTGCTCTTTAATCATGGTCACTTCTATACTATCGGTATGTGTAAAACCTTAACACCTCTCAGTTACTCTTCTCTGTATTTCGCATTCGGATTCTGCACTTGCAACTTATGTTACGTAGAATACTCATGATCATACACAATCAATATCTAAATTACTCAATACACACATATGAACTCAAAATAAAGTTGTTTGTAATAATAAACAAGTATTTACATAAGAGTCTCTCTCTCTCTTTGGCCTGATCTTCTAATTAGTGGCCTCTGTTTCACAATCTGCCTGTAGGCTTACAGTCACACTCTAACTACTAACTTTACTTGATTAACTTGACTAAGTATCTAACTCTTTTCTCTGCCTTTTTGGCTTATATTTGTACAAAGGGATTCTACAACCAATTTCTGGTTTAGATCCATAGACTTCTCAACAAAATCTTAAAATTTCTTCATTATCTCTAAGTTTCTTCTCTAATCCACAAAATCATGAACTAACTCCTAATCTAAGTTTTACAATTAATTCTCAAATCTCTCAATCTCTCAACTATCCTAAATCTCTCATGTTTTCATACATTCGAGAACATTTACAAATATGCCTCACTATACTTAATTAAATCCCTATTCTAGCTTCTCTCATTAAAATCACTCAAAACCTTAATAATTACATTAATTCAAAACATAGGAAACCAACTTTCTTGAAAACACAAGACCCCCTATGTCTCTAAAATACAATGATATTGTTGAGTTGAATGCTGCTGCATCAGAGGAAAACAAGGTTGTGAAGAGAAAGTTCTAATCAACCAAAAGCTAATGGTGATGATGGGAGTAAGCCTCCACATCCACCTCATCCTTCACCTCCATGCTCACCTCCTTCTTCACCTCCATGCTCACCTCCTTCTTCACCTCCATGCTCACCTCCTTCTTCACCTCCTTCATCTTATAAACCTACTCCTCCTCCATATCCAAAAGGACATGTTAAGTCTCCTTTAATTGAGTTTGATGTCAAGTTTGAATTGCATATGTACAATGGGGACGTAATTGCTAAAAAATTGGATAATTGGGTTCATCAAATTGAATTCTATTGTAGGATTCAAAGGATTGATGATGATGTCACAAAGATCCAGCTTGCTTCTCTTCACTTGGAAAGTGCAACCTTCATCCGGTGGGAGGCCATAACTCAAGAAGATTTGAAGAAAAGTGGTAAAATTATCTCTTCTTGGAATGATATTATAGTTGCATTAAGAATGAAATTTTATCCATTATCGTACATGCAAAAATAAATTATGGATTAGTAAAATTTTAAACAATCTAAAGGTTAGAGTGTGCAAAGTTACACACAAGAATTTAGAAGAAGAGATTTAATCTTGGGTGTTGATTTTTCTTCACAAGGTACTCTCCTTAAATACATAGGTGGATTACACAGTTATTTGATACATATTACACTTATGTTTAATACCACCAATCTAGATGAAGTATGTGTTCATGCAACTCTTTTAGAATCAAAAGGCAATAATGTTCCTCAAGGCACTAACAAGAAACCTTTCAAATATGGAGACAAAGGAAAGGGAAAGATTAAGGCAAAGGAAAAAAGAATGTTACTTTTAAGAAAGAGGGAGAGAAACTTGTAAATATTTTTAAAAAGAAATCCATGATGAAGACCACTGTTGGAAATTACATCCATAAATGAGACCAAAGAAGTTCAATAACAAGGGGAAACAAAAGAGTGATGCTACAACTCAACAAGATCTAGGATCTGATTCAGGCAATGAAACCAAAATCAGAGCCATGGGAATGAAAGGTATAATTTCTAATGCAAGTACCAGTTCCTCTGGTAAGCCTATTAAATCTCAAAATTATAAATAAAGAAGTGAGCTTTTCCATATCAGGGTCATTACAAAACATACAAAAGTTGATACATTGTTTGATAGTGGATCCCAAGTCTATCTTATCTCTAAATCAATTGTCAAGAAACTAAATTTAGAAACTACACCTCATACTAAACCTTACCCTTTGGGTTGGGTATGTGATGATGCCAAATTTCAAGTGACAATAAAATGTAAACTCAAATTCACCATCATTGCTAATTTTATAGATGAGGTAGAGCTTGATGTTGTACCACTTGATATTTGCAGGATTGGTTTAAGGAGTCCATACTTGTATGAACGAAAAGCCATATTCTATTTTCATGAGAACAAATATCATATTTTTAAATATGGAGTTGAGTATATTTTTAGAGCACATCACAAGAAGATTAACATATCTCTTGTTAGTGTTTGTCAAATGAAAACGTTTGTAAATGCTAGTAAGAATTTTGTGTTATTAATGATTAAAGCTAAAGATATTGTTGAATCTGAAGCTTTCACAGGATGTGATTGTAAACTCAAGCATGAATTAGGTGAAGTTGTTAACACTTATGACAAGATGTTTTAGGAACTTGAAGGGTTTCCTCCTAAAAGATGAATCCAACATGAGATTCACTTGCAATAAGATGCACCACTTCCAAATATTAGCATGATAGAATGTCAGTTTTGGAGAATGAAGAGATTAAGAAGAAAATTCAAGAGCTTCTTGAAAAAGGGGTCATCAGGCCTAGCACATCTCCTTGTGGGTATCATATTGTGTTGGTTCCAAAGAAATATGGTACATGGCACATGTGTGTGGATTTCCGAGCTTTGAACAAGATCACGGTAAAAAATCGCTATCATCTTCCTCACATTGATGATTTTCTAGATCAGTTAAAGGAAGTTGTTTACTTTACTAAGTTAGATTTGAGAAGCATTTATCATGAGATAAGGATTGCTGAAGATGATATTTGGAAAACTGCTTTCAAGACAAAACAAGGTTTGTTTGAATGGTTAGTTATGTCGTTTGGGCTTTGCAATGCACCTGCATCATTCATGAGAGTTATGAATGATGTGTTGCAACCATTCCTTGATGATTTTGTCATAGTATACTTAGATGATATTCCGATTTTTAGTAACACTCGTGAAGAGCATGTCAAGCATGTAAAACAAGTACTAGATATCTTTAAAGGGAAAGTTGTATTTGAAGATGTCTAAATGTGAATTTGGGAAAACCTCTTTGGTTTATTTGGATCATACTCTAGGAGGAGGTGAATTGAAAATCAATCCCTCAAAAGTTGACGTTATTGTTAATTGGCCTAAACCCAACAATGCAACAAAAGGTAAGAGCTTTTTGGGAGCATCCCGGTATTGGAGAAAATTTATCGCTAACTTCTCATTCATTGTAGCACCATTACATGCTTTGAAAAGTGTGAAATAGGTGTTTCAGTGGGGAGGGAAGTAGCAGAAATACTTCGACATTTTGAAAGAGAAAAATAGTACAACACCAGTTCTAGAACTTCTAGATATTAAGTAGCCATTTGAAATTCAAATTGATGCAAGCGATTATGCTATGGGAGCAGTTTGATGCAACATGGCAAGCCAATATGTTATCATTTTGAAACCTTTACGAATGCATTAATTAACTATCCAATTTATGATAACGAGTTGTATGCTTTGGTAAAAAATGTGAAGAAATGGAAGCATTATTTGATGGGTAAAGAAATTATTATTCATATTGACCATCAACCTTTGCAATATTTACAATCACAAACCAAGCTACAACAAGCTATACATTTCAGGTGGGCAAGATTCCTACAATAATTTTATTTGGTAATCAGGTATAAGAAAGGTATATATAACAAAGTTGCAGATATGTTATCAAGGCCTATTATTAATGCATCTTTTATTCTTAAGCATAGCTCAATCATGCATGAAAGTTATATTGAACAATATGCTCAAGATGAAGATTTTAAAGATGTTTGTGCAACTTTTAGTTAACGCAATCATGTTGAAGAGTTTCTTTTATCATGTTCATAACAAGTTGTTGTATTATATTGTCAAGCTATGTTTTCCATAGAGTGAAAGATTCAATATCATATGGGAATCCCACACTTCTCTTATTGTTGGCCACTTTGGTGTAGGAAAAATAGTGGCTCAAATTCATAGGTATTGTTATTGGCCTCGCATGAATGAAAATATTTCAATATCTGTAAAAGGATGTTCCATGCGTGCTACTAGCAATCTAAGCAATAGGAAATTGGGTTTGTACACTCCACTTCCTATTCCTTCTTGTCCTTGGGAAAGTATTTCTATGGATTTTGTTGGGGGGCTACCAATTTCTAGGAAGGGTCATAATTATCTATATGTTGTTCTGGATCATTTTAGCAAAATGTGTGTATTTATGCCATGTAAGATACAAGTTATAACTAAACAAACTGCAAAGATGTTCTTCCAAAATGTATGGGTTCACTTTGGGTTACCCAATTCTATGATTTTTTATCGAGATTCTCAATTTGTCAGGAAGTTTTGGTCAAGTTTCTGGGAACTCATGGGCACAAAGTTGAAGAAGAGCACACCATTTCATCCACAAGCTAACGACTAGACAGAAGTAGTGAACAGAATAGTAGTGCATCTCCTTTAAGGATATTCTGGTAAGAATCCTAAACTTTGGGTTGAGAATTTGCATTACATCTAGCATGCCTATAATCATGCCAAGCATTCATCTACAAAAGTATCTCCATTTGAATTTTTTTTGGGTGATTTTCCAAAGTCACCTTTGGATTTCATCTTTGGTAAAGATATTGTAGTATATGGACATAGTGATGTGGACAAAGCCAAGAATTTCATTGGACAAATTCATCCAGTGCATCAAAGTGTACAAGAACAACTAGAGAAAAGAAAACCCAAGTACAAAGAAAGACATGACAAGCATCGGGTTGATCATGACTTCCAAGTGGGAGATCAAGTTTGGTTGTAAATCAAAAAGGAAATACTACAAGGTGGAGGTAAAAATCTCAAGCCAATCAGATATGGTCTTTTAAAAAACTTGGAGAAGTTGGTAACAATGTTTTCCGATTATATTTGCCACCTTACATGAAAATTTATTCTATTGTGAATGTGGAAAATTTGAGATTGTATGAGCCTCCAATGATTGATGATCAAGAAATAATGTTCAGATTCCATCTATTGAAGATTTTTCTCAAGAATATTTAAATGAGTTGTAGAAAGACTCACTTCTTGACAGGAGGATAAGGACTTCACATAGAGGCAATATGGAGTATCTTCAAGTGGGGCTCAAAGGTACCAATCCAAGTAAAGCAAGGTGGATTGAGATCAGGAAAGTGAGGGAGTTGTACCCTCACTTACTTGTTGAGTAAAAATAGACTTTTGTTGGTCCAAAAGCTTCTAGTGGGGAGGAATGATCTAGGGGATAAACAATATGCTCAAAAATAAAAGTTCTCAAATTCTCCCAAATCTAGTGCTAAACCATAGATCTCATCATTTTGATTCCAATGACGCTTGAATCCCCTCAATCCGAAATCGTATGAGGAATTTATTGTGTTCTTAAGTTTTTGGCAAACAGTAAAAAAGTCAACTTGCAAGGTTTATTGGGAAGTGTATGGATGCCACGTGGAAGTTTGTACGCTGATGTCAGTAGGATGATTATGTAGCATGGAGCCAATCAAGACTGGACATGTGGCTCGACCATACAGAGGCGGTTGGTGTGATTTGATTGTTTGGTGATGATTTGTTTCTGTCCAATCATGGAGTGACACATGGCCCAATCACAAGGTGCCATGTGGCACTCCGGATGAGGCCAATTTTTTTTATGGTCTAGATGAGCCTCCATAGGGATTGAACTCGTGACCTATCACCAACTAATGCAACGGATTATCACTACATCACATGTTAGGTCCCTATAATACTAGTATATTCCCCTTATTATTACTGTTAGTGTAACCCCCTATTTTTATTGTTGTGGCCATGTATCCCCCATGTTGTTATTGTTGCACACCATAGAAGCCCACTATTATTATTGTTGTACCCTTACATTATTATTATTATGTAGGCTCTAATTATATTGTGACCCCTTAGACTCACATATATACCAAAGAGGTCTTATAATTTGAATAATCCAAGAATTGTTCATTTATGTAATGTAAAGGAGGTTTCCCCTCGAAGAGGATAATTTTTAAGTTGTTGATCTATCTTTTCTTTTGTTTTGTGTGCTGGTTGCATAACATTTTGTGTTAGAGCTTTGGATTTTAGGGTTTCTCTTCATCAAACAAGTCATCTTGGAATATTCTCTATATATTTGTTTCTACAAGGCTTCAGAATCTGAAATTGAAACCACGTGGAGTCGAGATATTGGTGAACTTCGTGTATGAATTTCAAATCTTGGTTCGCTATATTTCAGAGATATGATCTGAGGAATTTAGGATTTTTGTAGGCTCCAGAATTTAATCACAAACAGATGACCTAGGGAAAAGTGTCATAAATTTCTCTCCAACCATCGGATTTGAATTTCGTAAAAATTGAATGAAAGGGCACAAACTGTAGTTTTCCATGTATCACTTTTAGGGCCGAAGGTTGAAACTATGACACATGGCACTCCGTACATGTTCGCTCTATAGAACTAGTTGATAATCAGGTCATCGTGGGAGAATTGGCATAATGCTATCTTGAAAAATTCAATTTTGATTAGAATTGTGGTATTGGAAAGAAGACTCAAAGACTACCATAGGCCAGAATTTCAGAAGTTGAAGAGATGAAATCACAAAGATACAAAAGTTTCAATATTGATCTCCAAAAAAGCAAGAAAAAGGTGTGTATTTATTTTTAAATTTTACATAACTTTTGTTTGAAAAATCAGTTTGAAGTGATTTAAAGGGCATCATGAAGCGTATATATCATTGTTTGATTCCAAGGTACCTTAAAGGAAAAAAATGGACACACCTATTAAGCAACCAGAAATCTCTACTATGACACATGAAGAAGAGGAAGAAATGCAACATGATATATCTAAATTACGAGACCAAGTGCAACAAATTTTTCTCTCGCAAAGAGTAACCAAAAATGAATTAGAAGTGATGAATGTTAATATGGATGGTTTACAAGTAAAAGAAAAGGGACATGAACGACTTAAAGGATGTTTTAAGAGTAGATGTGGAAGCAATGATGAATGTCAAGATGAAAGGGTTGAAGGAAGGTTTGGCAAAGTTGCTAGAAGAAAGGCTTCCTAGTGGTGACAAGGTAATCCATGAAAATCATGATCAGGAAAAAAGGAATATGAATTATGATTTAGAGACTTCAATGTTGGGTTTAAGAACCACGACATTCCAAAGATCGATATGAGGAATTTTGATGGCAAGGATATGATAACATGGATACTATAGATGGAGCTATATTTTGATCTCCATGATGTGCAACACACACAAAAGGTATGCATTGCATCCTTATATTTAGAATCTAATCAGTTTGTATGGTATCGATAGTTTTTTTCTTGTAAAGCACTTGTCACTTGGTCAATTTTTACGGAGGAAATGATAGCACATTATGAGGATACAAAGAGCAACACCTTCTTTAACCAATTGATAAATCTCAAACAAAAGGGTTCAATGACAGAGCACATTGAGGACTTTCAAAAATTGAATATAAGGGTACCTGATATTCTAGAGGAGAATAGGATTGATGTCTTCATAGGGACTTTAAAGGATAAAATCCAACATGAGGTTTATCTTTGGGAACTTGATTCATTGGAGAAGGCATTTAGGGTCACAAGAAAATTTGAAAGAAAAATTATGGCAACAAGGAAGTCTACCACTCACAACTATAAAGATGGAAGTGTTGCTTCTCCTAGCCTTCCACAATCTACAAGGTTAACACCACAAAAATTAGAGGAAAAAAGAGCAAAAGGGATTTGTTACAATTGTTATAGAAAGTAAACTAAAGGTCATAAGTGTGATGAGAAGAAATTATTCTACATAGATTGTAGACAGGAGAAAGAAAAGGAGCAAGAAACATCAAAAGAGGAGGATATACACCAAGAATCAACCCAAGAGAAAGAAGAAATGAATCTGGACATATCTTGTAATGCATTGGCAGGAATTACCACTCCTCAAACTCTCAAGATAGAAGAATATATCAATAAGGAAAAGGTAACAGTGATGATTGATTCAGGTAGTACCATAGTGTCAAGTGATGGTTGCAAATAGAGGAACAATATATTTCTCTGGAAAGTACCATAATATCAAGCTAACCATGGGGGAATATGAATTGAATAGTCCAATGCTTTCTATTTCAATGGGTGGTGTTGATGTTGTACTAGGAGTCCAATGGTTACAGTCTTTGGGGGCGATAGATTTTAATTTTTAAGAACTTTTCTTGATTTTGTTTTGGGAAGGAAAGGAAGTTGAATTAATGGGTATCGTAGGGAAACCAGGAAAGATAATTAGCTCTAATGGCATGACAAATCTTATGAAGAAAGAACAACAGGGTGCAATCACACAATTATGCTCACTATAGGTTCAAACATCGAAATCATCTATTTCTGCAGATCTCCAAAAAGCCTTGGAAAATCATTCCAAGGTATTTGAGACTCCCAAAGGCCTCCCACCTATTCGTGATCATGATCATTCTATTTATTTGATTCCAGGAAGTTTTCCTCCAAACATTAGTCCTTGCAGATATCCCTAAGCCCAAAAGAGTGAAATTGAATGTATGGTTATAGAAAAGCTAGAGGTCGGTATAATTCAATCTGGTCAAAGTTCTTTCTCTGCTCCAATATTATTAGTGCATAAGAAGGATGGATCATGGCATATGCATGCAGATTATATGGAGCTCAACAAATAAA
The DNA here is from genome assembly GCA_000404065.3 of Pinus taeda. Lineage (NCBI taxonomy): Eukaryota > Viridiplantae > Streptophyta > Pinopsida > Pinales > Pinaceae > Pinus > Pinus taeda. The sequence continues at coordinate 16,388 of APFE031054182.1, forward strand.
TTTTCCATTCATGTCATTGATGAATTCTTGGATGAATTACATGGAGCAATTTACTTCACTAAGTTAGATCTTCGTTCAAGATACCATCATATTAGAATGAAGACTGAAGACATTTTGAAAACAAAATTCAAAACTCATGAGGGTCATTATGAATTTTTGGTCATGCCTTTTGGCATTACTAATGCACCTTCCAAATTTCAAGGTTTGATGAATTCCATTTTCAAACCCTTCCTTAGAAAATTTGTGCTAGTATTTTTTTGATGATATATTAATCTACAACAAGTATTGGAATGATCATGTTCAACATGTTGATAGGGTGCTATTGTAGTGGCTATAACCACCCTCCAAAATTTTTCCTTTGCTTCATTTTGGAGCCTCCCTCCTTAAATCTCAGCAGCTTTCCTTGCACTGCTTAGGTACTTGTGTTTTCATTTGAATTTATCTTTCACTTTACATCTTGTGTTTTCTTAGTTGCTTTGTTATCTAACCACAAGCTTGGTCACTGAGACTGCACAATACGTAGTCTCTCCCAGGCCTTGTCCCAGACTGAACAATGCAATGCGTAGTTCCAGTCATCAAGCTTCCACACGGACTCTTGGGACTGCATAGTGTGTAGTCCCTACAGTCAGTCAGTCACCCTTGACAGTCAAATCCACGCATTTCCTCTCATTATATTCCCTGGTTGCTGCTTGATCATGCTGTGAAGTTATATTTGTAAGAGCTAATGTTTGCTTTCCATGAGTATCCATTCTATCCCACAGGTACCACACTCGTGAAGAGCTCCTCTCCAACAATCATTGTACCATCGCACCAAAGAGAGCTACTTCAAGAAAGACCACTGAAAATTGTATTGGGGAAGCAGTTGAGCAAGCGCCAATTTATTTGCCAATATATGTAGATTCTCAACACTAACATGGCAGTAAGACAAGAAACAATGGTAGAAAGCAGCAAGCCAATACAGGATCAGGGAACGAGGAATTTGCTGACATAATAGAGGGAGAAAAAAGTTGCAAAGCAATAGAAGATTCAATCTTCATGCATACATATTTGACAGAAGAAAAAAAAGGAAGTGGAGGACACATACAACAAAGCTAAGGAAGAGAGAAAAGAAGAGCTTACAGGTAGCATAATTGATATCGCAGCAAGCAAAACAAGAGTTGAAGGAAGAACATGATCTAAGAAGAAGAAATAGGAAGAAGAAGAAGAACAAAGGCAAGGTGCAATTATAGAGAAAACATCGCTAATACAGGTTGATGAGCTGGAACAAACAATAGCTAACGAATAGAGTGAAAAGATGCAACTTCCCTCACCAAATATAGGCATGAGAACCAAGTCCGGTAAGAGGTCGACAGGTACATGGAGCAGTTGATGCGCAAGGCCACCAACAATGACTTGCACCTGACCGCAGACAACATGTAGGAGTACATCAGTGGTCCAACCACAATCAGGACAATGTTGCACATACTTCAAGATGATACGGACATAGGTTCCAAGGCCATATGTCATATGTCATGGAGGCAAGAGTCTGCTTTGAGCAAGATAACATCAAGAAGTTTTGGAACATCACAACACAGTACCACGATTGGCATCAGTACATGACCAAGAAGCATCAAGTGGATGTTTCTGAGTTGGTATTTCCCTAAACCTTGAAGTCATAGTGTTTTGTCTTGTTAATCTGTCTCTAGCCTATTATGTCTCACATGGGTACATGTGGAAAATGTGTATTATTTGTAATTGGGTTGTAAGTGAAATTCCAAGTGTCACTAGTGGAATGTGAACAATCACTATGTCATGTAATGAGTTTTGTAAAGAATTTGAAGATTCATGAGGGTAGGCAAAGATTCACAAAGGGGAATGTCAAGGGTCACCCCACCCTTTGTTATAAATAGAACCTCATAACTCATAGAACAAGCTTTTGGGAGCCAATCGTTTGCCTAGGAATTTCTTAGACAAGGCTTGGAGAGCATTGTGACGAGCCTTGGCTTCTACACAATGTAGAGCGAGTACATCTCTTTGGAAGAACAGGTGGTGTTGACTATAATGTTCCACTATTGGGGCTAGTGATTGTCAATGGCGTATGTATGCATGGAACTATCACTTAATAATATAATTAAACCAACATGTTTTCATGCATATGTTCTTATTGCAATTCAACTATTCTGGTTACTTTAGAAATGTATGTTATTTCACTTACACATTTGTGTATGAACTATTTTTTATGTGATTGTATGAATCTTGTTGAAGATGTGTTGTTGTGTTAACCCATCACTTTGGATTGTGGACTATTCCGCTTCTAGCCTGTGATGTCCTTCCTCTTGTGTGTTCCTTTCACGCTGCATACTATTATAGGCTTCTAAGGGACACACTTCCTTTTCCCCTCCATGTGATAGAACCCCCATGCATCGAACTTGACTCATTGCAAGGTCACACACTTGCTTCTGACAAAGTTGTCATACATACCTCTACGTGCTACTGCAATCAAGGCACTATTGTACTACCTAATGCTGGGACTCCTACTCCAAACGATCTGAGGTCCAGTTGAGACTTATTACTGGGGATATCCCCTGACATGTTGGTGGGTCTAGCACTATCAACATTTCTGGTTCTAGAAGGAGGGCCAGATGACAAGATGGGTCCTCAAAGTCTATTTTGAATATCTGCACATCATTCATGACTTACATTACAATCTCAACTCTGATGTGTTTTTCTCATGCACATGATTTCGAAGTGTCGGAGGATGTCATTGATGACTTGTTACAAATCAAGGACGACGGTGAAGGTGGAGCAACCCTGCTAAGGCACAGAGTTGCCTTCATAGACTTCTGTCATAAGAATGAAGTCCGCTTGGACGACATTTCCTGTGGGTTGTTCACTTACACACTTGATGGGCATGCTGACCAATGTTGTCACACATTGCCCACAACATCCATTCACTCTTATGATTACATGATTGATGAATTAATTCATGCTTTCTATTATTATAGCCGCAAAGCACTCAACAAAAAAATTCTAAAATTACGGAAAGCAACTAATGAATATATTGCACAATTTTGGGTGCGCTTCTTGAATCTTTCTTTTCAAATCCATGAAGATGAAATTGATTGGAAATTTCTCAAGGAATAGTTTCAGTATCTTCTACACATATCTAAAAATCCTCACGAGTTAGAATCATTCGAACCCCTCCCAGCATATCTCAGTGTTAGAGTTTCCAAATCTAAGACAGACAAGGTTGTTGTCACTGGTGACCCGTCGCCCGCTCCTCATCAAACATCTCTAGCTCCGCAAGACGAGGTGGGAGAAGTCACGAACCCATCTATTGAACCATCACCTCCTCCCACCTCACCTACTCTAGATTTCTACATAGATGTGGACTGCAAATCTGTTGGTTGTCACGTGAACTTGTTTTCTCAACCTCCATCCTCTCATTCTGTTGATCCTCTAGATTTTGGTGCCTTGTGTTCGTCCATTTCGGACTTTGCATGTGATGTTCATTAGGATAAATTTATGGACGGAGTTGGTGTTGAGAAGCCAACCTACGCTATCATTTTTTATGAGTATGTGTGGAAATCTGAAGAAGAACTTGCGATGAAGGATGACCTCTTTTTTCCCACACCTCGTTCGCTCTATCCTGACATCTTTCGTGATCTTTCCATTTCTGATTTGTCTTGTGAAAATTCATTCCCAGATGTTCCCACTTATGATCATTCACATGACACACGGGATGTCAGTCCATCATTTGATTGTGGTGAGGACAAATCTTTCTTTTCGAATCCACCCAATCTATCATCTTTCATTTTCGAAAACTCAAAGGGTGAACATTTATGTTTCTCATCAACCCCTCTGTATGATTCGTAAGATCATGAGGATGTCAATGTAAATCTTGAATTTTCTAATCGTGGTTGTCATGATCTCTTCACTCCTTCATTCGATCACGTTGTTGATTCACTTGCTATTGATATTTCCAAGCCACCAATCTTTGATTATCTACCTGCTGATGAATTGGAACCCCCTCAAGTTGTCAAGGAACTTCATCCCGAGCTAATGGTTATGTCAAGTTCTCGTAGTCTTGAGGTCAGTTCCACTCCCGATCATAAATCTACTGAAACACCCCAGGCTCCTCATCACTCTCCCGTTTGCATTGAAAGTCAATATGATCCACAAATTTCACTTCTCCACCAGAATCACACAATCCTACCACTCATGCATTGGAGTAGTCATACATAGCAAGTCATGTTGTGAAATGTAAGTTGTCTTATTTCTACTTGTTTGCTTGTATGTCAAGGTCAAAAGAGTGCATTGCTTGTTGTCTAAGCACAGTGTGTTGCCACACCATGGTACGTCCATAGAGTGTCTGTCATGTGTTTTCACTTTTTTTCTTTTTTGTGGATGCATTCAAACTTCGAGGATGTTGGTTTTCATTGTTTTATCTTTCTTTCATGTTGGTTTGTCTAAATATCCTTATTAACGACTGTGCCTTCACTTACATGGTCCAACTAATGCATCGATGGCTACATTGGAAATATCAGTTCATGTGAGTATGCCCATGCACTATTTAGTTTAGGAGTAGGAGTAGTGTTTTCTTTCTTGTTTTATTTGCTTTCATGTTTTCCTTTTCTTACTTGTTTCACTTTTGTTTTACTTCTGTCTTTTTCTTGTTATGCACCCGTAGTATTAGTTTCACATGAAACTGTGTTTGGCTCTTGAGACAAGCAGGGCGAAGTACAAGAGGACTCGTACAACTATCAACATTTGGTTATCTATTATCCCCTATCTTTATTAAGATCTTGTGTTCTTCAGTCGATGATACCCTGATGGAAAATACGTTCTGTTTAGAGTGAGTCTTAGTGAAAACACAACACTTGCACTTTTA
>APFE031054184.1:15706-39182 GCA_000404065.3 Pinus taeda
TCACTCTATTAGCATAAATATAATAAAAAACATGCAATAAAATAATGAGAATGGTGGATTAAGTTGAATTAGGAGGCTGAATGAGCCCATATAATTATCCATTTTTGGGGCTCATTAGGAATCCTGCCAAAAATTGATCCACCATATCTGTCAAGGCTGCTATGTGCTAGCTAGGTACAATATATACCATCAACATCACTGCTTCAACGCCATAGACCAATCTGAACAGCTTTTTTCCTGTCAATTTCTTATAGGTTGTCCTATAGGCCGATAATATTACAGGTATGCACACATCCCATTCATTCCACTGTGCGTTACAAATATTTGTCAGTGCGTTCTCCAAAATTTTCTTAAAAGCTTCGAATGTCCCATTTTGTTGCGGGTGATATGGTGTACTATTCTGATGATAGACATGGAATTCCTATGTCAATGCACTAATAATTTCATTCAGTAAGTGCATATCCCTATCACTGATAAACATTTTTGAGCATCCAAACCTTTTTAAGACATGTTCAAACAAGAATTTAACTGTCGTAGCCGTTGTACAATCTTTTACCGAGAGCGCTTCCATCCATCAGGTTAAATACTCTGTCGCAGTGATAATGTAGCACACACTCATTTTATTTCTAGGTGGCTTAATTGGTCTGATAAAATCAATTTCCTACTTCTCAAATTCCTGTAGAGATACTTGAGGATGTAGAGGTATCTCATCCCTTCGTGATGGTCTTCCAGTCCTTTGACATGCATCACAATCCTTAAAGTATGATTTGGAATCCTTGTGCAATGTTGGTAACCATAAACCTGCATGCAAACTATTATGTGCAGTTTCTTTTCTTGCATAATGGCCTCCTGTAGCTCCTCCAAGAGCCTCAATGAGGATACTATCATGCTCAAAGTCCAGCACATATCTCAATATTTCATCTACACCCATTTTGTACAAATGTCTCGCAATGACCAAAAACACAGTTGCTCCTACTACGAATTATTTCTTCTGCTGATTTGTATATCCTTCATGTGCCATCCTTGTAGTTAAGAAGTTTATAATATCAACAAAATTATTATCATCTACACATGCTGCAAAGAGTTGCGCATCGGGCAACCCTTCCTCCAAATTTACTGGGTTCTTCGCATGTTTCAATTCGCGATAGATGGTCTGGTCCAACCTTCAACCTCCCTAGCTTCACAATGACTTAAAAGTCATAATCTTGGTGGTGAGCTCCAGTATTGCAGTAATAATGCTGCAACTCCTGGGACTCCCTTCTTTACTTTTATCAACCCGGTAGTTCGTAACAAACTTGGAAGCGACAGTGCTGTATGCACAAGTACTAGCTCTTGCCGTAGCTGTCACTTGGTCAGCTGGCACAAGTCTGCTAGGGCTCAAGCCAAATTCTATGAACTTTGAGAAGAAGCTTGTTAACTGATGGATGGAAGCTAGTCTCGAAGGAAGCTAATCTATTTGCGAAAAGAAATTGAGAAACTAAAGGAAAGCGCAAACCCTAACAAACCCTAATTCTACCAGCTAGTCCTATTGACGCAAAGAAGAGAATGCAAGCTACTAAAAGAGATTCCATTACTTTTATGAAGGTAAAATACATGTGTCTATACTACCTCTATCTGAAGAAAACATCTTTTTGTATTTTTGAATAAGTCGTCAATTTCATCATGCATACGCTTTCACTGTTCTTGACTGTGCAGGGGTGGATTGATGAGGAGAAATTCTTGGAAGAGGTCGGGAAGGTTCAGAGAGGGCCTAAGGAGTCCCTAACGCCCTTCCAGAGAGTTTCACAAAGTCTGGCTATCAAGAAACCTCATTTGTGAGCTTCTACAGGAAGTCTGCAGGGGTTCTATAGGATGTTCAGGAATTTCTACAAGAAGTTCAGAAATTTATACAGGATGTTTAGAAATGGGATTTTGGAGGATGGGTGAGTGAGGGAAGATAAAGGAATGAGTATGGAGGTAGGATAGGGGTCTGAAGTGGCCCAAGGACCGGTGGAAGGAGTTGGGAGAAGGTGTAGATGGCTGAATTGGCTCAAAGAAGGCTGAAACAATGGTTGCACAAAAAGGTAGGGTTACGTGGGCAAGATGACAAATGTGAGACGAGAAACCTAGTTAGGAGATGGAACAGATAGTTCTGATGAAGTTTGGGTGGATGAAGAAGTGGTAGAGATTCTCTACACCGTGTACTTTCAACTGAACCAACAAAGACTTGCAAGTAATCAATGTCCTAGTGATACCAACCTAATCTAATATAGCTAACAAAAGTGAATGAACAACAAATTTATTTGCAAGGGAACCATATATATCAACTATGCAATGAAACATTTCAGAGATCTGAACATGTAACCAACTTCTGCAAATGAAAACCGCAGACTAGTGATTGCATGGCAAAGTAAAAATAGTGTTTTTGTTTGGGATAGCAAGATTACTTCGATTCCAGCCCCTGATCCTATGAGGGAGAGGTGAAACCAAAGGTGTTTGTTGGCCTTTTTCTGGAGCTTTCTCCCTGTTGATATCCTACCAACCTATTCTAAACATCAGAAGCATTTCTAACCATAAACAGTGACCTAGTTAATCAAACAATTTAATCTGCCTAACAGAGATACATTTGCAAATGCATAAAAGGAAAAACATCGATGCATAAAGGAAAAGATAACAATACATAAAGGAGGCCTTGGCTCTTAGGTTGGGCCCAACCCTAATAGCTACGGCTCCTACAGAGAACTCAGAGCTGATATAAAATAGGACTGCTTGTCATTATCAAAAAATAGTCTTCAACCAAAAGTTATGCCAAAATGGCTACAAGAAAACAAGCTAAAAGTGACAGCACTATAGTGCAAAAAATGAAATGGTTTCAAAAGTAAACTACGAAGGCTGAGGCCTTCTTATTTATAAATCACGTGGGCCCTAGCAGGCCTCCTAAATTCAAGGGACTCGGTTGTCCCAATTGTTAGTAGACAGTCCCTTTTCCAAAATCCGCTTGGCTACATTCAAGATCCGTTTTGGTGGCCTGTGAGCTCGGAGTTGAGGGTGGAGATCCCGAGGAAGGGCTATTTAATGTCAAAGACAACCCCCCTATGAATCCTCACCTCAAGCTTGGCTGTCACCTAGCCCATGATTGCTCGGTTTTGCTCCAACATGTGTCCAAAAAACCTGAAATAAGCACATATTAGCCTCCTAGGTAGAGTGACCACCCTTATTCGTTCAAATGACATAAACATACTAAAAAATAATGCATAATATATGAAAAATGGAGGAATTAACAAGGATTGAACAAGGACAATTAGGCAAAATGAGCCCAATAAGTTACCAAATTTGGGGCTCATCATCACCCCCCTGCTAAATGGGTTTCTCATCCTCTGAGAAACTAGTCCAACTCCTCATCCTTAATTGCTTTGATTGCCTCCCTCACATCCCAGGCTTCTGAAGTAATATCTTCTTCAATGTCATGGAATCTGGCCTTTCTTTCCACCTCTTCCCACTACTTATGCTCTTCTTCTTTTGTGCCTCCTTCTAGCAACACCAAAAGAAAAGATGGACTTAACTTGAGGCCTATCCAGCTGGCCTGAAGATTCTGCATAGACTTTTTGTAGAGAGGCACTCGTGCCAAGGCCTCCCTCATTCTAGTTGGTGTGTGGTATTCCCTGATTTTGAGGCTGTGGGACAATGTGTTCCACCTACGAGTGCAAGCATGAACATAGTTGTCCCCCAATAGTCGCTCCATATCCTCAAAATGTGCTATGGCCTGAACCTGACGATCCATGTACTCTAACATGGCCTGAGAGTCGGTTGCTAGGTGCTGGTGGGCAAATATCAATGCTGAGGGGTCCCCTGGCTCTGCTCTAATCAGCAGTGGTTCGTGTAGTTCCCGGTCCATGACATTTCTGACCTCTACCACTCTCTTTTCTTCATGGTTTAGCCATGAGGTCATGGCCATAAGTTGCATGTCCCCTACTGCTGTGTTGGGGTCCCATGAGGTCACGTTGGGAAGGGCCAAATTATGAAGGTAGAACTTTGATAGCTTGGCCCTGTCTTCTGACAAACTGTTGTTACATAAAGCCATGAATTGTTGGGGGCTTTGGATTTGAGCTATACCCCTCTATCTCAAAGTGTTGATCTGAAATTGCAGCCACTGATCCCTGAGGTATAGGGTGTAGGATTTGTCCGACTGCCTACATTGCAGAGCTTCCATTGCCCAACTGGCCATGCAAGCCAGTTGGGTCTCCTTCTCTTGTATCTGCTATTTTAGAGATTGTATCTCTAGGCCTGCTTGCAATTCTCTTTCCTGTAGTTGCTGGTTTAGTGCCTCAAGTTTAGCTTGCATTCCTTCTTTCCTCTGAGGCTCTTTTGTGGTGTCTTTGGCTATTGTGGCCTCCTCTTGTTGCTGTTCTTATCCCAAGAGGTGAGGCCTGTCTTCTTTCCTCTGTCCTTGTAGTTGTAGCTACTATCTAAGAAACTCATTCTCTTCTCGTAGGTTGGCCTGCTGGTAGCTCTCCACATGTCGTACCCTTGCCAATTCTCTTTGGGCCTCCTTGAGCTTTTCCTCCAGAGGCCCTATATCTGCCACCCCTTTGGATTTAGCGATCTTCATCCAAGTGTGGGTCCTTACTCTTTCTTCCTCTAGTGCTAGGAAAAGTGGCACTGTGAATTTTTGAGGAATGATTTTCCCGGCCTCTAAGAAGTTATAATAAGAGCCCAGGCTGGGCTGGGGGCTTGGTTCCATAATGGTATCAACATTCTCTTCCTCCTGTGATGACTTGGTTGCTTTTTCCTCCATCTTTTCGGTCTCTTTCATCCTAGCCAATGTTTCCTGTAGAGTAGCCTTGGCATCCTGTAGAGAGGCCTCCGAGTTAAATTTCTCCATCCTTTCCTTCCATGTGGATGTCTTCGGGCTTCCCCACTCATATGTTATGGATGTCTTTTGTTTGGATGGGGTGTCTTCAACTATAATTGGTCCTTTGGACTATTTCTCCTTTGGTCTACTAGTTTTAATCCTTGTGCTTCTTCTCGCCTTAAAATACATGGAAGGCTCCCTCTTCCGCTTTTCTTTCTGCTTTGGAGATGTGCTAAGGGCAGCCAGCACAGCTGCTGCCTCCCTAGCTAGAATCTTAGGAGATTCTTCCTTCCCTTGCCCTTTTTTTAGACTTCATGTAGAAAGTCCTGTGCTGACTGGTTTCTGGCTTCCTTTAGAAGCAATTTTTAGACTTCCTGTAGAAATGGCCTTCTGGCTTCCTGTAGAACCAGTTGGCACTGTTTTGGCCTGCTTTGCTGGGGGTGCCTTTTCCTTTAGCTTGGCTGTGGCTGCCTTAGGTGTGCCTTCACTTGCTTGGACCTTTTCAATCCTTTCTTCCCTACTCTGTAATCTCTTCTCCCTGGGTGTTTGTGTCATTTTTCCACCCACCATTTTGGCCTCAGCAGCTTGGCCTTTCTCTCGTGTCTATTTCTGTCCCTGCTTTGGTGGTTTTCCCGGGTTTCTTGACCCTTGGCTTTCTTTTCTACCTCAATGTGCTCCTTCTCCTCGATGCTGGAGGAAGTGAGTTCCTCGGCCAAAATTCAGATGTCATCATCCTTAGACATATTTCGAAAATCTCCCAGGAGAGAGGGATAGTGTAGGTATGGAGTGCATCTTCTACTAGGAGCTTGATAAGCCCATGATGGGCCAGCTGGTATGGTGTCCCCTCCCTCAGCTTTGTGGCACACTCAATCAAGGATTGCAGGAGGAAGTAGGGGATGCTCAACTTTTGTTCTGTGGGAAAATCCATTTGGTCCCTAAGTTCAGTTAGCAAATGGAAGTGATAACCATATACGATGCTGAACCGCCCCTCATAGGTAATATATTTCATAATTTGAAGGCTGACTTCGCTCCAAAATGGTTGTAGGCTAGTTCTCCGGACCCCATTCTTATCCTTTCAAAACTATTCCTCTAGTAAGAAGAATTCCTTTTTAGCCTTTTGGCCCAATTTCCTCTCCTCTTTATCCCATGGTACCCCCATTGGTAGATCAGTGACTCTGCTAATGAGCTGTGGGGTGAGTTTTAGGGTCAACCCTCCGAAGTTGACAGTGGCTAGTGTCTTTGATTTAGGCTTCAGGGACCTTAGGAATTCCTCTATTATTTCATCATCGTGACCTTGAATTTTGTCACAGAACGTCATCTAGTTTGCACGGGAAAATAAGTCTACCACCTTAGGAGTTTCTCGTAGTTTCTTGGAGTCCGAGGGTTCCTTTCTGATAAACCTTCCTAGCATGTTGAAAAATACTCTGTTTTGGCTTGCGCTTTGAGCGAAAAGGGAATTCTATGTGTGTTTCCTCCTCAGAACGTTGAAAACGGTATCTGCAGGCCACTTCGTATCAATTCCCCGGTTTTAGAACTTGATTGCTCGTGTACCGAAGGATGACTCAGGTTTCTCTAAACAGAGTGCAGAGCTATGTTTCCAGCATACACATAATCATGTAAAATTCATAGTTTTTTTCACCGGTTAGCGTTGACAGTGTCTCAACTTCTCTACAGGAGGAATTTACCTCAGGACCCATGGAGAAAATCTTGGACGCAAACCAACGAAGACAATTTCATGCAACCACAAGTAAACTGCTATTTGGATTCACAGGCAGACTTGCTTTTAAATCTTTTCTACCCCAGCACATCGAATCCACCAGCTTTTGAACTATTATGCATGGGAATGGTGTGTTCGGGCCTACCTCTCTGAGAATTTCCACCCTCGACGTAGTCAGTCCAAGCTTCTTCTTAATGCTACGTTTCTTGTAGCGCACCTTCCTGTAGAAAGCTTTTCTGGCTTCTGGAGGATGTCATAGTGGTTCTGGACAAGTCTGAGACGTGGAAGGACGTTGGAATATGCCGATACGCTTGGGCTAACAACTTGCAGAGGAGGAGGACACGTACTCTGATGCGAAAATGGTTGCAAGTGCAAATGACAATGGTGCACCGTGAGTTATTCGATTGGGCAATTTGAATTGCTGTTAAATTCATGGTGCGAGGGTGAGCTGTCCAGGTCGATCCGTTAGCCAACGTCACAGCCATGATTCTTCGGCATGTCTCTGACCGCCAAATCCTTCCTTCTGCCATTCACCACAGCCATTTATGTCACATTGTCGATTGTCCTCGACTGGACACTTCCCACGTGTCAACTGCCCGTCTTTTTGGCATAACCGAGCTCGTTCGGATCCCACAAGGCCATCTGACTGGCTGTGGGTGGCCAGTTGACTAGCCACCAAAATTGTTCAATCCACCCATTTCACAGTCATGCAAATTTTAGAGTATAGTTAATGCAATTCGACGAATAAGGTTAGACACTTACCTGTGTGGCCGTGGACGTGTTTTGCAGGCTTTGGGACGTGGAATGCTGGATTTGCTTGCTGCTTATTTGTGCACGAGTGTTGGAGCTCCTCTTTCATTGGTTGATGTTGGATACAAGACTTCAGGACTCGACCCTCTAGTGGTAAATGCTACATGCACCGGCTTCGTTTGATTTGAGTTGTTGGTGTCTCCATAGTATGTGCTCCAGCCGGATCAGCTGCTACAGGATTCCTGTAGGACATCCTATAGCCGTTTCTCCTCCTGGGATGCATGTTGAAACAAATAGGGTTGTGTTCATGGATGAAGGGTCCTGATGGAGCCTTGACAGGTAAAGTGTGCGAGCCTCTGCATGCTTGATTTGTCACTTTGAAAAAACAAATTTTAATATGAGGAAACAGGACTCTTATATGACTGTGCAGGAATATTCAACCAGATTGTGGCAATGGTGGTGGAAGGAGATGAAATAAGTGGAGGATGGAAGAAAAGAGTGGTTGCATGCCTCATCAACAGATTTCAAGCTTCAAATCCCTCTCCATAATCGATTCTGGCCTGCCCAAAGGCTCTACAAGATGTTTCCTGTAGAAATGCAGAACTTTCGGTAGAAAGTCCTGAAACTTCCTGTAGAAGGTTGAACCTCGACCAGATTGTGTCCAAATCCTGAAAAAAATGAGTGTCCATGGAGGGAGTGTATGTGAGGATGCCTGGTAACTTGGTAGGGACCCCTGTCCTTGTGTTGGGAGGCCTCCTCTCTGTACTGTATTCCTGCAACCTGCAACAATTCTTCAGGGATTAAACTTGCTTCTTTTTTTCTTTGTTTCTTTCTTCTTTTTCTTTTTTCTTTTTTCTTTTTTTTTTTAATTTCGTTTTCTTTTTTTCTTTTTTTCCTTTTTTGAGAGAGACAGCAGGGGCGCCTCCAGGAGGTTTTCACCCCTACTATCTGCCTTGGGTGCCTCAGAGAGGTTTTCACCCAAGGTTCTTTTTATTCCAATTCTTTATTTTCCAAGAGACAGCAGGGGCACCTCAATGAGGTTTTCACCCCTACCATCTGCCTTGGGTGCCTCAGAGAGGTTTTCACCCAAGGATATTTTTTATTTTTTATTTTTTATTTTATTTTATGATGCTCAAGGTGTGGCCGGAATAGAGGCCAAACCCTTCTCTATTACCAGTATTGGTTTTTCCACAGTTTCGATGAACTCCTGCCTCGAAAGGTGTTTCCTGTAGATCTTCAGTTGATGCCCATTGACAAGCATGGGGATGGCTTCCTCATCAATGGTCTGGATAAGGACGGAACCATTGTCATTGCACTTCTCCACTACATATGGTCCTAGCCATCTTGTCCTCAGCTTCCCTTTGAAATCCTTATGTCTGGAGTCATACAGCAGCGCCCAATCTCCCGGCTGGAATTGTTTTTCATTGAGGTGCCGGTCATGCCATATCTTCCTCTGAAGTTGAACCACTTCTGAGTGGAGGAGGGCCTGCATTTGGTGTTCATCTAACACATTCAGCTGCAATAAACTTTCACGTTGAGCATGGCTGAGATCTAGGTTCAGCTGAGCTGCCATCCTCAATGTGTTGTACTCGAACTCGATTGATAGCAAAGCTCTCTTCCCGTAGACCAGCTCATAAGGTGTGAATCTGGCTGTGGTCTTCCAAGCAGTTTTGTAGGCCCAAGTGGCCTCAACTAGGCGATCTTCCAAATCCTTTCTGCTACTGCTCACCACCTTCGTCAAAATCCCTTCTAATGCTCTATTAGTGACTTCCACCTACCCATTTGCTTGAGGATGATATGGGGTGGAAGTCATGTGCTTGATCTTGTGATGAGCGAGCAAGTCTTCAATTAAGTTGGAGGTGTTACATAGTAATTTGTCACCGTCCCTATTACCCCTTCTCCTGCACATTGGAGGACTTATTCCAGGACCTTTGAAAAGTGACATAACCTGAAAACAATTGCATTGTATCCCCTTGAGTATGTACTTCATATGCCCTGAAGACACCTTCTGCAAAATACCCATAAAAGTAGCCCTTTCTCCATTGGGTTGTTCCACAGTGTATCACTCGTGCCAATGGGGGAAATCCTCCAAAGAGGGCGCGCCAGCTAGCGCTCTGTCTTAGAGTCGCACTAGTTCCAACCTAGTTGGGTAAAGTTTTTAACAAACCAACTTGCGAAGGTTATTCCTAACCTATCCATGAACTGATTACAGTTTGAGTTAGTTCAGTTGGGCTTCGAATCTCCATAGAAGGGAAAGTAGTTCTCCACCTCTCATGGAAGCTTCCTAATGATAAGGACAATCCCATGAATCTTGTGGATGATCCTATCTCCTTCTCCTCTCTCTATATAAGCTTGTCCTTTTCCTTTGACAAGCTAGTTAGTAATTCTACTCTTCAAGCTCCAAATTCTAAGTCCCAAAGTCTGAGAATTGCTAGGCTCATGCTACAAGAGGCCTTCTTCATCCCCATAAGGCTATATCTTTAATGAGGAGATCCTTGTCCAAGTAACCAAGGAGAGAGAGGCTTGTTCCCCATTCCCAACAAGCTTTGCAAGGCGTGTGTTGCTGATCACCCAGCCAAAGGAGGATTTGACGTCAGAACTTGGTTGTATTCTTCTTTGTTCATCAATAATAATAGATGACTATCATTATGGTTCCACTCTTATTGTCTTTGTAATGATGTTTGAGTTATATCCTTTCTGACTGATATATAGTTGCATTTCTTGGATTTTATGCTTGTATTTCTGTTGTTCTTTACATGTGCAAGTGTCCGTTCACGAGGATCGTGGGGATTGTGACTAGCAGAAGCGAAAGAACGAGAGCGACGACTCTTCTACGAATACTAGCGTTGGATTCGAGGTAGGCCCTCATCATCGGTCTTTACTTTTCAATTAGGAACCTGCGTGTTAGCGTTGTTTGATTGTTGCTAGACCCCATTTAGGCTAGTGGGATTGCCTCTGTCCATAGAGGGGATTTACCTACACAACAATTTGGCGACTCCGCTGGGGAGTTTGCTTTTTGCCTTGTTTGTTTGTTTTGTCTTGTTGTTTGATTTGTAAACTTTAGACGGAGCCTGAAGTCTTGCCAGATAGCCTTCAAAATGCTATTGCTCTGCATTAGCAAAGTAGACCAACGCCACTTCAATCCATCTCCGGTTTGGTTTATGAACTGAACGGCTTGGAACTTGCCTTGTTTCCTTGTTATTGCTTTGTTTCTCCTGCTTGATTAGCTTTCTGGGTTGAGTGCCTGTGTTGTTTCTTGCCTCTTGGTGTACTTAGGTATTGCTGATTTGACCTTGGCTCTTTTGTTTTTATTTTTCCATAGAAAACTCGTCTGGCGCTAGTTTATAGCATTACAGTCGCGCCAGTTGGCACAAGTTGCACATTTACAACCCGCGCCAATTCCTGAAAGGCGCTTGTTGCAGCCTGACAGTCGCGCCAGGCCTGGAAACTTTTGAAGTTTGCTTGGCTGTGAACTTTTTGAGCTTGGGTTTTGTTCTAGGTACCTTTTTCAGACTACTTGAGTGTGTTGGAGTGTGATTTGACTGGCTTTGATCGTTACCCTTTGGGTGTTTGCTTTTTCTATCGATTTCACATTTCTAGCCCTAGGGCATCTAGTGGCTTTGTGTGTCGAGCCTTCCTCAGGTGTTTTGATCTTTTTTTTGGTCCAGTCGACTTTTTATTTGCTCCCTTACACTTGTTTGGTAGTTGTGAATCGTTTTGTTGCATTATTTGGGTGACTTGCTTTGTCTTCACTTAAATTCCGCTTTGTCTCACTTTGAGCCTAGATCACACAACTCATTGTTGTCTTTGGGATCTTTCTTGTTCTTTGGATGTTTGATTTGTGATTTTAGGAACTGAACGTGCTTGTATTGAACAAAATTTGTTTGTGTTATTTCTCAAAGTTGTTTAGTGCATTTTGCCATCACCAGAAAGAAAAATCTCTTTTGCTTTGAATTAGTTAATGAAAATTAGATCTTTTCATTTCGATTAGTGATTAAGTGATCTTAAAGAAAAGTTTGTTAATTTTCATTAGCTACGTTAGGGAAGCTCTTTGTTGTTTTGTGATCGTTTCGTTTGTATGAAAGCTCTCCAACTCTCTCGTAACTAGCATTCATCGAATGAAATGACATGTTTTGGCATATAGATTGCATTTAGGGAATTTTGAGAGATTACATATGGTAGGACCTGAAAACCGAAACCTAACACAATGCTAACATTTTAGATGTCTAGGCTAGAGACGTGCTCCGACATTTTTAAACCTAGTCACTTTTGTTTCCACTCAAGGTTGGGTGATTCCTCCTTTTGTGATTCAACTGTGGTCTAGTATGGACTTGTGCTCCCACGTACCGTCGAGTATATGGGGAGACTGCACTAGGTTATCATCCTTGATCCACAGGAAGATGTGTCTGTCGCCTTACAGCCCGTAACACTCCGAACACAACATTCGGGAAGATTGACTGCCGTACGGAAAGTCCTTCGTTTTCATATGATTGCTAAGGTGTATATGCAGTTTTACGGATTGTCTGGTAAACCCCTATCCTAGTTCTCCAGAGTAGTCACTTTTTGATCCTTTTCGGACTCCCTAAAAGAAAAGGCTCACTTGAGCATTTGTCACTTTGGGCTCACTAAACATTCAAAGGCGCATAGAGTCATCTTTTTGTCCTTTTCTCGACTCTTTAAAAATGAAAAGGTCAAGTTATGTCCCGATGTCTTAAAATTTATTCGGCCACGTTCACACTTACCCTGTTAGATCTTGTTTGTGTTAGTTTTGAGTAGGGTCTTTCCTCGTTAGCTTGTTTAGGATTTTTGAATTCGATCATCCATCTCCCATCCCTAGTGACCAAGGGTCTCCTTCTTCTGCCGCTCCTGAGACACCGGTTTGTGGTGAGACTTTTCCTGTTATTCCAAGTGTCCAACCAATAAACTCTCGTGCTCCAGAAGACGATCTTCACGATCTATTTTGGAACCCTGTTTGGGAACCTTACGAAGAGGATTTTCCCTCCACTCCTACTGGTGTTTCGATCCCGATGGCTTCCTCTGATATGGAGGACACATCTCCTGTAGCGGGTGAGGCACCTGTTTTGTCAAGTATCGAGACTCCTATCTCAGCCACATCCCCGGTCATATCTACGCCCTTTATTGTCACCCCTCTCAGTGTTACAGTACCCTTACGCTATAGAGCTTTGAGGGATGTCATGGGCTCTAGGAGCTCCTCTTCAGGTACCATGTGGGATCATAACATCATTCCCACCACGGGATATTTTGTTTCACAAGTTCACAATACCGTTGTCACGTCAGTTCCGACCAATCCGATTGTTTGTGTCTCATCTTCAACTCCAGTTGCTAGTGCCATTACGGCATCTTCGATCGTAACTATTGTTGCTGGTCTGTCCCGCGGGCTGGTACATAGTGGCCAATCGACACATACACCCAGAGTTGTTCATCCTGCAGTTAGTGCCCCAACTTCCTCTGGTGCCATTCCAGTAGGGGAGGCATATTCTCAATATTTTCATGCTGTCCAGAATCCAGGCGCGCAAGGCCCTTACTATGACCCCATAGGTCATTATTTGTATACTTCCTTGCCAGCTGAGCCCGCCATTGAGGTTCAGTCCCGTTGAATGTCGCATGGGGTACCACTAGTTATGGTGGTGGCTAAATCCGTCCGGATCAAGGACAGCTGTACCAAGGACCATCGTATCAAGGTCAGCCATCCTACACGCAGCCTAATTATGGGTAGCAGTATTATGGCCAAACCTATCCAAAGAAACCTGGAGGCCCACAAGGACAACCCTCCCAGGGACAACCTTTGGCCTATGGTGGTCCGTCCTTCACCTATCTTGGGCAACCCTCTAGAAACCTGGGACAACCTTATGCTCAATAAGGACAACCTGGAGTCCAGCAGGGATACCGTTCCAGCCAACCCTACGGGAATCCAGGACAACCTTATGCGCAACAAGGACAACCTGGAATCCAGCAAGGGTACCCTTCCGGGCAGGGTGGTCAGCCTTACATGCAGCAAGGCCAGCCCACTGCTCAACCTAGTCAGCCATCTGGACAGGTTGGTCAACCCCAAGGTCAACCAACCGTTCAGTCAGCTCAGCCGTCTGGTCCACAAGGACAACCCTCGGTTGTACAAGGACAACCTAACACCCAGCAAGCTCAACCTTCTGGGCAAGTAGGTCCATCCCAAAATCAACCAGGGAAACCTTCCGGTCAGGTGGCCCAAACTCAATCTTCTCAAGGACATCTTTTTGGGCCTGCTCAACCAGGCATGCAGATGGTCGTGGCTTCTCAAGCTCAACCCGGTTTTCAACCGCAGACTCAAACTGGTCTCCAGATGCAAGGTGGGTTTCAATCCCAACCTTGTTACAAAGCACAGCCTAGTCCTCAGGCTCAGTATGGAGCCCAACAACCGTATGGATACCAGCAAGCCTAGGGGCAAACTCAGTTTGCCCTGTATCAAAATTATCAACAGATGCAGGTTGCTCCTTATCAAAATTACCAGCAATAGTATGTTGCTCCTGCAAGTCAGTTTGGTAATCAACGGGGCGCTGGGGGGCAGATCCAGGGTCAACCTTTCGGTTATGGATATAACCCCTATGGAGAGAGTCCCTACAGACAGGGTCCTTTTGGGCCTGGTTCGTCCGGACAAAATCAATGGGGGAAATCAACAACTGGTTGGAACTCTGGTACTACCTCGTATCCACAACTGCAGATGTCCTTCAATCCTCAGCTACCATTCTTAGCAACGTTGGAACTACCAGATGTATCTAAATAAACTAATGATCCTATTTTGCATAATCCATACTGGCCGTCGGTTCCAACCAAGATACCTGGCGATTGCCCCAAATTTGACGGCAAAGCTGGAGAGGATCCTCAAGCCCATGTGATGACTTATCACCTTTGGTGTTCGTCAAATTCATGGCTTGACGATTCAATCCGGCTCCGCCTATTCCAAAGGACTCTCACTGGCTCAGCTGCTAAGTGGTACATTGATTTGACTCGTTCGTCCTTTCAAGATTTCAATTCATTGGCAATGGCATTCCTAACTCATTTTTAGTTACCCATTCGGTATGAGATGGGAACACATCTCCTTACGTCTCTTAAACAGGACATGGCCACGCACATCTCCGATCATATACATGAATGGATAAGGTGTCGTCGATTGATCAAGTTCTAGATTCTTGATCAACTCCTAACCGATTGGTTCACGACCTCCTTTGTCCCTAAAATCGCATGAGACATTACTATGGGAGCTTGTGTAACTAAAGAGCAAGCTATTGCGCGTGCTCAGTACCTCGACTTAGTTTATTCTCAGTCAGGTACTTTATATGAGTATTTTACTGATGCCCTGAGACACGGTACATTCAAAGCTCCGCCAAAGCCATCTGTTGACAGTGTTATTGGCTCTGTAAATCCGTCGTTGAAGAAATCATCCTCAAACCCTGGGAAGCAAAAATCGGATGCTTCAAACGAAAACACTTCTCAGGGTGGATCTAATTCTGGAAATACTTTCGAGGTCAATGCCGTCCAGTCCACCATGGAGAACAACGCCTCAAAAGGAAAGGAAAAGGGGAAAGCGAAGAATAAATCTGAGCAACCCAAACAGGACTCCTCCAAACCTCCACCCGAGGAAGGAGCCAAGCGTAAACCAAAGTATCCTTGTCTTATCTGTGACGAGGATCACTATACCAAAGAATGCCCAAGGCAGTCTGAAGTTAGTCGTTTATTCAAAGGTTCTCCTGGGATTCCTGCAGTTTTGAAAGAACCTTTCCCATCACAACAAACTCAAATGGTGGCCGATCCATCCTCGTCTTCTTCTCCCTTTGGTTCCCAAGTGTTCATGGCTGGAACCATTCCCGTTCATGTAACGACTCAAACAAAGGAATATCCGTCATCTGCCGGGAAGGAGCCTGAGGTCCCCTCAAGCGCTCCTCCATCCAGTTCTGGTCCGCTCCACATCGAGAGACCTAGCACTGAGACGCCCATCCGACCCCCTCCCAAAGGAGTACTCCAAAGATCATCTTACAACCCAAATGCTCGTGCTGCCCAGCACTATAGCATAGTTGAGGACTTAGCTCAGGCTCCGTTGGCTATGTCCACTTTAGAAGTTCTCCAGAGCTGCCCCCCCAGAGGAAGTCCCTGCTATCATCCATCGGTGGCATCAACCCGTCCAATTCGGATTTGATCACCTTTGATAGGGGCGCGATTCTCTCCCATCAAAGGCTTCCAGCATCGTGGTAGACTGGCTCAAAGTCGGAGACCCGATCGCTTTCCAACAAGCAATAGACATGATGCAAGTTGACGCGCCTTCATCAATAACCATACGATGAATCGTTTTCGAATTGATGATGACTTGAATGAGGAAGGCGATCTAATGAGGCAGTCTTGGGACATGGCTCTCGAGATGGTATCCTTCAACGATTGTCGATTACTTTGGAAGGGAAGATCGTTGAAGTGGAAGTTGAGGTCGTTGATGAAAATCTTACTTAGAACCTCCTTTTGGACCAGAGCTGGACATATGCCATGCGTGCCGTGGCTTCGTCCCTCTTTCGTGTCATTCGTTTCCCTCATCAGGGGAAAATTGTCACGGTAGACCAGCTCTCCTTCTTCGCTTCTTCCTCCGAAGGGAATGTGCCTTTCGTGGAGCATACCTCCATCCCCTTCGAGAGTGTGGGAGCTGGGCTCTTCAAAGATCCCGCCCTCATGGGTGTTCTTTCACTGCCACCTTCAAACCTCGCCTCTATCAATATGATTTCGGTTCGTTTGATCCTTGGGTCCTCCCCCCCATTGACCAGATAGAATCGTGGGGTGAGGAGATGCCGTTGAGCCCTACCGAGCTCAACTACATTGAAATTGCTGTTGTATCGGCTCCTCCTGTTGAATATGCTTCTTTAAGTGGAGCTCTTGACTCATATGACTATTCCCCTTGGCTTGGAGAATGCGCCTCCTCGGATCCGTTAATGGAAATATTTCCTTCCGACGAAGCCATCATAGAGACCATGTCTCTCGAGGAACCTCCATGGTCCAATCTTCATCACCGTTCCTCGTTTCTCCCTACCCTTCGGGAAACGTTAGCTTGTCTCGAGCGGTTGCTCCTTGTCTCCCTTCACAACCCCTTTAGACACCCATTCAAGTATATCAAGTGTCTTCTGAAGGGAATTTGGGGAACATTACGCAGACTCAACCTATCGACATCTCTGTCAAACCAGGGGTCGTCGAGTAGATCTACATAGGAGTCACTTGCACTCCTAAGGTAATTCAAATCTATATAGCTCTTTTTCGCGAGTTTCGTGACGTCTTTGCCTGGTCTGATGAAGAGATGCCCGACATTGATCCAAGCATCGTAGTGCATGAGATACCTACGTATCTAGGAGCTAAACCTATTCCCTAGCGTTTACACCCCGTGCACCCCCGGAAGGCTGCAACAATCAAAGCGGAAGTCAAAAAGCTTCTTAAAGTTGGCTTCATTTACCCCATCCCACTCACAGATTGGGTCTCTAACATCATCCTTGTGGATAAAAAGCAGGGTACTATCCCCGTCTGTGTCAATTATCGCGATATTAATCGAGCATGCCCAAAAGATAACTACCCCACACCCTTCATTGACCAGCTCACTGATGAGTGCGTTGGGAGTGAATATATTCGTTTATGGATGGCTTTTCTGGATTTAACCAGATTAATATCACGCCAGCTGATCAACACAAGATGGCCTTTATCTGTCCGTGGGGTACTTTCACTTATAAAAATCTCCCTTTCCGTCTCAAGAATGCCGGCGCCACTTTCCAACTCGCGATGTCTTATGCCTTTCATGATATTCGGCACATCGTGCAGCCTTACCTGGATGGCCTTCCCGCTCATTCAGCTAAACGCCAAGACCATCCGTCGCATCTCCACGAAATGTTTCTCCGCTGTCGACACTACCACATTCAAATTAATCCACATGTGTGTCTTCTACGTGGAGTTTGGCCGACTTCTAGGGTTTATCATCTCCCGAGAGGGCATCCGCTTGGATCCCCTTAAAGTTGAGGCCATTTTGAATCTTCCTCCCCCTGCTTCTTTGCGGCAACTTCAGAGCTTGCAGGGTAAAGCAAACTTTTTATGACGATTCATCCTGAATTATGTCGAGGTGGAAAAAGGTTTCACGCAGTTACTGAAGCGTGACACCCCGTTTTGATGGGATGCCATAACTCAAGAGACTTTTGAACATCTTAAAACTCTTTTGGTTTACGCCCCTTTGTTGTGTCCTCCAAATTACCATCGGGATTACACGTTGTATCTGGCCGCTGGTGATACCACCATCGGCATGGTTCTTGTTCAGGATGACGTTGATGGCACTGAACATGTTATTTATTATCTTAGCCGCAATTTGTTAGACATGGAATCTCGATATGCTTATGTCGAAAAGTTGGCACTTGCCGCTGTTTGCGCCATCCAACGCTTCCGTCATTACATCTTGTTGCGTACTACAACAGTGATCTATTATTGCAACCCAATGACGTACATTTTGTCACATCAGTTGCTGGGGGGCAAATACTCGGAGTGAATAGTCATCCTCCAAGAGTTCGACTTGGAATTCACTGCAGCCATGTCTAAGAAATCACTTGTCTTCGCTGAACTATTGTGTTCTTTGCCAGCTACTGCTACCTCCTCTCAGTTAGAGGATTCCATTCCGGACGAAACTCTCTTCCTCATCAGCATCCTCGATCCCTGGTATGGGGATATTATTGTCTACTTGCAGACGTCCTCCATCCGTCCCGAGACATCTAAGGATGCTCGCCGACGGATCCGCCATCAAGCCCAACCATATCGCATTGTTGGAGAGACCCTGTACCGTCTCGGCGTTGACTCTATTCTTTGCCGATGCTTAACTCTCGAAGAAGCCAAGAGAGTTTTAAATGACTGCCACTCTGGTGCTTGTGGCGGTCACATGTCTGGATATGCCACTGCACAAAAAATCCTCCTTGCTGGTTATTTTTGGCGCTCCATCTTCAAGGATTGCATTCTTGCCGTTCGTTCATGTCATGAGTGCCAAATTTACCAACGAAAGATGCGTGCACCCCCTACTCAACTGCACCCCGTTGTTACCGTCGGTACTTTTGCCAAATGGGGCATCGATTATATGACCTGTAACCCTTGCTCGGCCAGAGGGCATGGGTACATCATCATTGCTGTTGATTATTTCACAAAATTGGCCAAGGCGATGCCTACATTGTCTGAAGTGGTCACACCATGGCGCAGTTTTTGTTCAACCATGTTATCTCGCGGTTCGGAGTCCCTCAAGCCATCGTCACTAATCATGGAAAGCATTTTCGTAATCACATGATGACTGAGCTAACAACCCAACTGGGCCTACGGCATGATAGTTCAACCCCATACTATCCTCAGGAAAACGGTCAAGTGGAAGCCGTGAACAAGGTCTTGGTCACGATGCTTCAACGAACTGTTGGCATGCATAAGTCCAATTGGCATTTGATGTTGTTCTCTGCTTTGTGGGCCTACCGCACCTCTGTGAAGGATGCCACTGGTTTCACTCCCTTTCAGTTGGTTTATGGACTAGAGGCTACCCTTCCTATTGAATGTGAGATTCCTTCATTAAAGATAGCCGTCGAATTTCTCCCTGATACTACTCCAGTAGAAGAGTGCCTTCATTACTTAGAGTGGCTAGACGAGACTCGTCGACTAGCCTCCTTAGCTATTGAAGCACAGAAGAAGCAAGTGAAACTCACTTCGATAACACTGTTCATCCCCGCTCTTTCATTGAGGGAGACTTGGTCCTGCACTATGATCAAGCTAAAGATAAGCTAGGGGAAGGAAAATTTGAGCCTATGTGGCACGAGCCCTACATTGTGAAAAGAGTTTTGCAAAAAGGGGCCTACGAGCTTATTGATTACGAAGGGAATCCCTTGGATAAGCCCCGAAATGGGCTTTATTTGAAAAAATATTATGCATGAGTGCAGGCACTCTATTTTTGTATATACATGTGCTTTCAGCAAGTGTGTTGTGTGTGCATGTTTTCATGTTTTTTTCTTCGTGTGTCGGCATGATTGCTGCTTATTGTGTGTTTTTGCTTCTTGGATAGATGTCTGGATCGCCATATGTTGGTTTTACTGATGGTGCCTCTCGCAGTACACACAACTTGTCATCTGCGGCACGGGTGATCTACGATCCTCATGGTGAGTTAGTAGACATTCAAGGGGTTTGTCTAGGTTGCACAACGAACAATGTTGCTGAATATAGTGTTTTGATTGAATTATTAGCTGAGGCGATTAACCTCGACATTCGAACATTGGTTGTGAACTTGGACTCTCAGCTTGTCGTCCACCAAGTCAACGGGCATTATTCCGTCAGAGATCATCGGATCTTAAGGTTGTATTTACGTGTTAAGTTGTTAGAAAGGGATTTTTATTTCATTACTTATCAACATATTCCAAGGCGACTTAATACTTTAACCGATGCATTAGCTAATTATGTGTTGGACAGGCATTTGCATAACATGTAATTCAGCATAACATAAGAAGCATAAAGTCCAATAAACCATAAAACATATGTATATATATATGTGTGTGTGTGTGTGTCTCCAAAATGTTTGCACCGCGTGCATCATCAAAAAATAATACATGTTTTTCTGAATATATCCGGAGACAACATGTCTCTCAAAAAATATGCATAGAAAAGAAAAAACCTAGATATCTAGTCTCGGTGGTGCTCATGGTAGCACGTCACCGCTCACACTAAACGTCTCAGGAGTCGATGGATGCGAGTTGGCACCCCCACCGTGTGCCTCTGGTATGCTAGCGGGACATCCGCTAGCTGAGCGTAATCTGGAATCCCTTGAGTGATAGCCTCGAGGTTCTGAATGAGCTCCCCTCTGTCACCACCCTCCTCCTGAGGATCCGTTGCTGCTGCTATTGCTGGATGTCTCCTCGCAATGGGAGACATGCCAGCTGGACGCTTTGGGCCGACATCTGCATATGCATATAAAGGTCATTAGGACAAGCATGTACTAACCAAAAAATCATAAAAACACAAAATCAAAAAACGAGATCATACCAATCTCCTCGTCCGAGTCCTCTCCCTCTGGCAGAGGGAGGTCAGGGTCTCCTGTGAAGTCTGTCCCCGCATATAGCTAGTCCTCCACCACAATCATTTGGTGGCGAAGCCACCCGAAAAACTCAGGTATGAAAGACATCTGCTGACCGCCACCACCCCTCGGCATCAATGCCGCCCATCAAGCCATCCTCAGCTCTCAAGGTGTCGGGTAACGAACAAAGACCCCTTGGCCCTAGAATCTTGGCACACGTTCCAAGAATAATGTCACCAAGATGGAGCCATATCCGAATTGTTGCAGCTTGACCTGCTTGGCCTTGGTCAGTTTCCTCTTCATATTGGTTGTCACTGCTGACACCCAATTGAAGACTGTCGGGCTAAGGCACTTTGTTGCCAAGATCAGCTGGTTCTTTGTAGCTTCGTGGGGCACCTGTGCCCCCGCAGCTCGTGTAATGGTGAACAACAATGCTTTGAGTGTCAGGTCCGGGACAGTGGGGATATCCACCTTCAAGCTGCCTGACCCGTATCTTGCATCTGGGCAAACTCGTGCCTTCACCTCATCCATCTTCTCTCCAGATGGCCTGCTACCGGTCAGTCGAGGTACTAGCCCCGATCGTGACAATCCTGTAAGGAAGTAGACATCAGATACATCTAACTCCAATACTTGGTCCCGTATTCGGAACACCTGTTCCTGTATGTCCCACAAGTTGATCAAATACTGTAAGAGCTCTGGCTGAGCTCGTAAATAGGACAACAGGAAATATTTCTTAAGCCCACACGCTCTGAGAGCCTCCATGCAGTCCTCATCTGCTAAGGCCAATGTGTCCACTTGGTCATGTTCTCGTTCTTTCCACACGATCACCATTTTCGCGTATTTCCCTGCAATCACAATCCCCAAACCATGAATTAGACTCTGGTGTAACTTAAAAATGCAGAGAAATATGGTTTTAATTTGTTAAATTTGACCAAAAACCCATGCGGCCGTTGGCGCGACTGTTTCTAAAATAGTCGCGCCCATGGGTGCGTGTCCTTTGGGAAATTTGCCCCATTGGCGCGGGTTCGTGCCCGAAACCCGCGCCAATGGGTGCAACCCTTAATTTTAAAATCCTCCCTATAGGGGATGAAAAAACAATTTAAAACAAATTTCAAACGGACAAAAATGGAGTAAAGGAAGAGACCTCTTACCTGACATTGACGGCGCTTCGAATGGTCAACTGGATTTGTCGCAATCGCCGCTTGAATATCACACACCAAAAGCCCTAATGTCGCTCTCCAAAGGTAAAAAGTGAAAAGTAACTTTTTGTTTTACCATATTCACCCATTTTATAACGTTTTGACCCTTAAATAGGTTTTAAAAGTCATTTTATGAATATTTTAATGTATATTTGTGTTGAAAATGGATTTTACACCGGTTTCTTGTGCAGCGACAGGTGTTTGTGCGGCTTAGGCGACGAAACGAGTTGTATTTTATACTTTTTCAGACTCGGTAAATACACGAAAAAGTCACTTTGGAGTCACCTTTTTGCTCTTTTCTAAATCTCTAAACGTGAAAAGAATGCCGAGTTGATCCTCTCGACTCATTAAATGTGAATGAGAGGCGGTCGTCTTTAAACCCTTTTCTGACAGTGAAAAAACGAAAAAGATTGTCGGACCCTTGTCGTTTCAGGTTCGTTAACGGTCACGAAGTGACGTGGTTTCAATCTCTTTTTTACTTTTTTCAGATCGAAACCACTACTTATGAAAAGTACTCCTCGGTCATAATGATCGGGTGGTTCTTTTGAGCATTGTTTTATACTTTTTCGGGCTCGAGAGACACAACTTTACAAAAAAGGACACCCCTGGAGTTTACTTTTCCGCTGTCTTTTCAAACTCTCTAAACATGAAAAGATGCCAAGTTCTTCCTTTGTCAGACTCATTAAAACTTAATGACATGGGATTCCGTCGAAATGACACCTCTCAAGCATATACTATCCCCGTCAAGCTTGTCATCCAAAAATAATCGGGGTACTCACCAGAAATGGTGGGGAAAAAGGAACCACAATTATCGTCGTGTCGGCAGTATGTTGCTCTTGAACATGGCACTTGTCTGCATTCGTGTCTGGGTGGGGACATCTCATCTTGTTTTCACACTTGTCTCCGTGGTTTGGGTTATCCTATTTGACCTCTCATCTGCTCATTGCCTTGTCACCATGACCCCTGAGCATTTGATGTCAACTACTGCCAAGTTCACTGTCGTGCCACCAATATGTTCAAGAGAAGTTGACCTCTGCAGAATACTCAACCTCCCTTTGATACCTCACACAAAACATTTTATCCTTCTCTGTCTCGTGTCGATGATGTGGGAAACATTATGGCCCACCTTCGATCAAGGTCACTTCTTGTCGACTTCAGCTCATTATCCAGGAAGTTGACTTAGCGACTACCTTCAGGTACCTTGGAGCCTGCATGCCTCAATGGCAGGTTCTTCGTGTTCGACGTGAGGTTTTCATCATTGGCCTCCAATCGGATGATTCTACGGGTGTTCGACACTGGCTCACTAATTCGCACGCCATGGATTGTACCTATAGTACCTTGAGGACCATTGTCATTATTGGTGGTACCTCACGCGTCTGTTAACAGTTTTCATCATTGACTGGTAATCAGACGATGTTTTCACATGTTCGACTTCGACTCCTATATTCGCATGCTTGAACTTGTACTTTGTTCGGGTCGAGTTGGAGCGCGAGACCCTGGATTTCGTATGTTGAGATCCAGACTGCATTTTGCAGATTATTATAATCACTACATGACTCATTCACTAGATGGTTGCGACCATGCCTGAGTCTATTCATTGATCCTAATCGGATGGCTGCGTCCATACCTAGGATCCAGATTCTTATGTACTCTGCTATGGATGGCTGCGCCCATACCATGTACATCATGTATTTGAGCTATCAGTTGTACTTCATGCAGGTTCTCCGGCAGCCGTGTTTTCAGTCGACCATGTTCTTGTAAAGCACTTCACCCCTCTCTCTCTCGGGCCTCATGCTTTAGGGGGCATCTGTTACACAGTAATTTGTCACCGTCCCTGTTACCCCTTCTCCCGCACATTGGAGGACTTATTTCGAGACCTGTGAGAAGTGACATAA
>APFE031054194.1:0-15315 GCA_000404065.3 Pinus taeda
TAAACTGGGTTTTGCACAGTAGGACCGTATTGATATTGTTCCGGGTATGGTTGATAAGTGAATTGTGGTTTACTTGTGACAACCGTACTTAGACCAGGTTGTCTTATAGGCATCTAAACTGAAGTCTAAATTGTAGGTCCATACTGTGGTAAAGAGGTTTGAGGAGTTGATGCAGGAACAATAGAAACCAGAGTTGTCGATACTCGAGAAGTAGGTGGGGTAGATTGAATAAAAGCTGCAGTAGTTGCAGCAGTCGTTTGAGGCGGAATTCGAGGCAATCTAGACCCAGAATGATGAACTACACCAGGTGCAGAAGTTTGAATAGTAGGATGGATAGGTTGTTGGGTTGGACCAGAAACTAAAGGTTGTCCAGGTTGAGATGACAACGGCACATTGGGTTGCAAAGTCTGTTGAGATGAATCCCTCACCATGTTCATTCCAGGGTATGGACCCATAAAAGGTTGAGCATATTGAGGACCATAACCAGGTTGAGTGTAGGGCTGATAATTGAAAGGTATATTTCCAGCTCCTTGAACAAATGGTTGACCAGAAGGTGGTTGGGAACCTTGAGTTGGCTACTGACCTTGAGGTTGATAACCTTGAGTGTTTGACCTTGAGGTATATATTGATACTGGGGTTGACCTTGAGGTATATACTAAGTTTGGGGTTGACCTTGAGGTATGTACTATCCCGAAGGTATGTACTCTCCTTGACGTTGCCCCCCAGGCAGTACTTGACTACCTTGAGGTTGCCCCCTAGGTGGTAATTGAGTACCTTAAGGTTTCCCACCAGGCAATAACTAACTACCTTGAGGTTGCCGTCCAGGCAATAACTGACTACCTTGAGGTTGCAAATTTGGAATAGCACTAGACATCATAAGGATTTATTCTACGCTCAACGGTTGAGTTCCATTATTACCAGTTGATGCCCCATGTTCAATGGGTTGAGGAGACACTCCTGAAAAAGCACTAGAAAGTGACTGATACCTAGAAGGAATAGAAGGACTACCATATAAAAATGTTTCCGGAATTTGGGAAAACATGGATGACCATTTTGACATATTCGAAGGAGGATAATAACCTTTGGGCATATGATGAAAAGGAATACAAGGTGGTGAAGAAGCAAGACCCAGATTTTCTAAAAAGTTCGTCAATGATACGTACCAAGCATCACTTCTAAAAGGACTGTAGAAGATCGATTCACGCTCCCTAAGTTCTAAGTTGGTTGATTTTCAAGGAGAATTATATCTTCGTCTGGACTAACCAGTTCTTCAACAGAAATGAGTCCGGAAGGAAGATTTTGGGTAATGCACTTCCTACCCTGGGTGAACCAGGACCACTAGAAGTTGGAGAAGCAAATCCTGAGGATGGAGTAGCAGCAGGTTCCATTTCAGGTTTAGAAATTTCAGGTTCCTCGATTAATTCACTAGTACGAGAAATATTGTCAATAACTTCGGAAAATGAAATTCGTTCAGAAATATACTCTGTTGTTGGAACTTGATAATCAGGGTGAATAATTAAATATGATTCTCTGGCTTCT
The DNA here is from genome assembly GCA_000404065.3 of Pinus taeda. NCBI lineage: Eukaryota > Viridiplantae > Streptophyta > Pinopsida > Pinales > Pinaceae > Pinus > Pinus taeda. Next base: position 1,540 of record APFE031054194.1, read on the forward strand.
GGTGACCTAACTCTACTGTCACTAGGTGTTACAAGAGCTCTTAGCCCTTCAAGCTAACTTGGTGTATATTTGGGAGGCTGCCCCTGAAGTCTACGGGATTGTCTCGGTAATTCAGCCATGATTAAATATTTAATTACTTCACACGCAAACAGAGAAAATCTCAAAAAAACCACCTAAAGTCTCTAAAGAACCAAACAATTGAATCACCCACCTAACAATATAAGAGTTCAAACCATACACAAACAGTAACTTTCCATACTGAAAACACTAGTTGGTGATGAAATCCAACATCGCAGAATTCAATACAGAAATGGCAGTTGGAACAGTTACCCCGACAACCTTCTTAATGAAACAGACTCACACAAGTTTCTTCACAAAACCGTCTCGAGTGAAGAGAACCCCCCAGAGAGTCCAAGTGAGTTTACTCGATGTCTTCTCCAGGTATAGTGAGACCCATCCTTCACCGTCACCTTAGGAAAGAATCTTAAGATTATCGTCACTAAGGTTACCAATAGTAACAAATACAACTGGGGGAACAGTCTACGATCCGATATACGCGCAAGGGTAGAGTAGAAAATCTCAATCCCCTTGAAGGCTTATTGACATGATCAATCCGAGATTTACCAACAAGTGACCCCAGGCTCCTCGACAATGGTTAATCCAAGGTTTACCATTTTTAATATGCGGAAATCTACTATCTTTCCCAATGAGACAGACTTGATTATCTCAAAGGTTCAGACATGATCTCGTGATTGAATCCTTTAAGAGGAGCTTCCCAGATTATATCAATTACAATTGGATTTATTTCCCACCACAAGATACAACTACTTGTTTGTTTTAACTATCTTGGAGATTTAATTACTCCCTACTCCAAGATACTAGCCTAAGCTATATTGGTGATAAGAGCCATAGAAATAAAAGATTGCTAGATCAATTTTAATTAAGTGTTATTTTTATTGGTTGTTTATTAAGTCAATAGGTATGGAGATGAAACTTTGATGGTGTGAAGACTCGACTCCCAAAATATTAAAAATGCACCTAAGATGATAAACAATTTGCTTTTCTTTTTAATGAATCTCTAGCTAAAGGAAGAGTTGAGAATGCAATTCCTTGAAAAACAAATTTTTCCTTCAACATATAAACGAAAATAAAATCTTTTTGTCTTTTTCAATAAACTCAAAATGAAACTACTAATTATGTTCACAAAAATGAATCCCCTTTCTCTTCAACACTCAAAACTACAGAAAACAATTCTTTCAAAAGAGAAACTATAATTTCTAGAAAACACACTCAAAACTATGAAAAATCCAATCTTGAGATCTAAAACTTCTAAAAACCTAATCAAAATAAAAGCTTCAAATGTTTTTGAGGATGTTTTACTTAGTTATTTAGCAAACTAAGGATTAATTCATTCAGAATAACAAATCAATCAGAAAACACCCAGCTATGTTTCCTTTTATAAAAATCAAAATTCACAACTTATGACCAAGTTCATTCAAAGATTTGCAAAGAGAAATGAAATCTATTTCTCACCAAGGGAAGATTTCACAAACCAGCCAGACTCATCAAGAAGACAAAAGATACCAGGGTGATCTAAGGTTTCTTGGGCTTCTAATCTTTAAGTCACTACAAAGACCGAGTGAAAACCAATCCAGGCATGCAAAACTTCTAGAAATTCATCTAAAACAAAACACCAATGGAACTTAGTCATGAGAGAACTGATAGGATATATGTAGATCTGGGCAGAAACTAAAAGTAATAAAGAGAACCTAAACTTGACTTGACAAAAAGATTTTAGGTTTTCCAAAAATTTTGACAGGGTCCGCACACTTCCAGTATAACCAGATGCAGTACCGCTCTATGCAGTAAAGTAACACTGCAGAGATGTCTGCACTGTAATATAAACTAAACATGCGGTCCTCTTCAAAATTAAAAAAAAAACAATCGAGGACCTAAAAACTACCCAAACCCACACACATCAAGCAAAATCCAGAAACAAAAAACAATTTTCTCAAGTCAAAGATAAAGGAAAATTAAAAAACCAAATCTAAGTCCCCAGTGGAGTTGCCAATTTGTTGGCCAGATAAATCGTTCTTGCGAACAAGACCGATCTCCCTAGTATCAACTGATATCTAGCAACAAGCAGGACAAGCAAATCTATCTTTCCCTAAACATATTGTGATTCATTAATAAAAACTAAAGAGGTGTTTTAGACCCTACCTTAAGTCCAATGCTAGTTTGTAGCAGCCATGCTCCAACAGCTCCAAAAGAGTTTCCTTTTAAGAACCTATAATCACAAACAAGCACACATCAAATAACACCTGCATAGCTAATATAATAAATCATGTTCATCATGGTGATCAAGGAATCCATGAAATAAACCATAAAACATAGCTTATTGAGAAAAATAAACTTGATTGTAATAACTTTGAAATAGAAGAACCTTACAACCTTTGGTGCCTTAATGTTGTACAAGCTCTTCCCAGGGTCCAAACAGGAATCTCCTATACTTTGACAAGCCTCACTCTCTTCCAAATGAGATCAAAAGGCATGTAATCTCTCCTCTCAAAATCTCAATTAGGAAGATTAAGTTCTAGCAGCATTTACCCTCAAAAATATTTAGCTTTCAACCCCCTTAGCAACCAGCCGAATGCTTCATTTTATAGTGCAAAGGATGGAGGTTGCAGGTTCACCATTGAAGGAATAGAGTCCTCCTTCAAAGGGATAAGCTCCTCACATCAAGGGGTTAGCTCCTTAAGGCATGGGATGCATGAACCCTCAAGGAGCGAACTTGCCACCTCAAGATTCCCTCTAGAAGCTTCCAAAAATGACTCAAAGTGAGTTTTTAAGAATGTACTTGCGCCTTTTTTACTTTTACAAGGGTCTGCACTGATAACACAGAGATAGAGTGGTTAGGTGCATAGGGGACACGACCAATAGGTGCGGTACCACAGATAATGCTAAGAGAAAGTGCGGAACCAGAGTTTTAGAGATTTTTAAGGTCTTTCTCTTATTTTCAAGGCTTGATATGAAGAACTAAGGTTTAAGACTTGCAAAGGAGGAAGGTATGAGTGGTGATAGACTCACATTGGTTGCAGAATGTCAAAGTGACAATTTTTGTGCAACAGAGTGCTTGACATAACAGTGCAGAGGCACCCCTGCAGAGGCGGTGAAGCTGTCCTTGTAATCCTTCACAATCTTATCCATATGTTGTTGTCGTGCAGTGAAGCCTTCGTGGCCACTGTCTTCTTCTTTCCTTGAGGGCGTATCACGAGGAAAACAAATTTCACGATTTTGGAAATGAGCCTACTGCATTGTTTTGTAGTAACCAAAGAGATGGCGGTAGCTGGTTCTACCTTCGGTATCATGTACAATTTATTTCCCAAGGTAACAATAAAATCATGAGGCCTTGACTCATACACATCATGTTGCTTCCACAAGTGTGGTTGGCCTAATAATACATCACAAACATCAAGGGGAGAAACATCACATAATACCTCATCCATGAAGGGTTTGACATTGTATGGAAGGAGACATTGCTAGCTCACACAAAGATCCCGTCCTTGGCGAAGGCAACCAATGGTGTACGATTGTAGATGTCTTGTGGTCGATAAGCCCAACCGCTTCACGAACTCTGCCAAAATGAGGTTCTTTTGGCTCCCGCTATCGATAATGAGCTGTAGCGGGGAACCCTTTACCCACATATGGGAGTAGAAGAGGCACTCTTCCTCCTCTGGACCTTTGGGTTCCCCCTTCTAGATATTTGTGGTGGAAATGGTGGCATTGGGCTTCGCATCAATAATCTGCTTCCCTTTATCATTCCCCTTGTCGGGTTTTGACTCAGAGTCGAAACATGCATCTTATTCTGAAGAATTTAGCTTGGCCACTTGTGACTGCTTGGCCCAACACTCACTTATGTTGTGAGTGGAGCTCTTATGGAACTCACACCACTTCCCCCATCCTTCTTTGGCGTCGTGGTGTTGTTCTTTGCTTGTAGCTTTGGCGGGTTTTCCTGGTCCACCCCACCTTAGCTTTGTCCTTTGTTCAGTGGTTTGGGGGTGCCTATCCCTTGCTTTGGAGTCGCATATCTAAAGTCTTGCTTCTTCTGTTTAAACTTCTGCTTGATCTTGACAGTGTATTGGTACGCCATGCCGAGTGAGGAGATGCCCAGGAACTCCATATCATCCTAGATGTACCTGTGTAGGTAGTCGTGGTATTTGAGTACCAAATGCTACTCAAAATCCTTGAAGCCCAACTTTGTGCGAAGGGTATGAAAAATATTGGTAAACACTGGCACGTCTTGGTCCCTTCCCTGCCACAACGTGGTCCACTTTATGTAATTATCCTCATAGCTTCCGATAGGGTAGTATTGCTCCTTGATGGTAACCTGGAATGAATTCCAAGTGGGTGCGACTGAAAACAGTAAGGTTGTAATTTCGTCCTTCTTCTCATAGTAGGTTTCTCATTAGTGCTTGACGTGGGGGTAGCTTTAAGAAGAGTGAAAGTAATCCTTTCCTTGCCAAAAAAATCATGAAGGTAATCTTTTCCTTGCCGGGAAAACCAAAGCACTCTACCTCCTCCTATGTTTCCACTAATTTAGCAACATTTTCAATTGAAGAAACACACTCCACCACAGAAGTGTTACAAAGAAATTATCAGTAGAATTGTAACACCATCCTCCCACATTTACCCAAGTTAATCGGTTTGCTGGGGTAAACATTTGATGAGAGGCTATTATGATTTGATTCAATTCCTCATGTATAATTAAGGAAGTGGAACAGACACAACACAACCAATCTAACCTTCTACACATGCTACAGAAGCCTCAGGAGCCATCCAACCCCTAGGTGATCAATCCCTGAGATAACCTAGCATTTTACTGGCCTAGAGCCTTAGTCACTCGAATGACATGGGCATGCATGCAACTTGGAACCTCTAATCACTCCCATAGTAGGGGCATGCCTGCGACTCGGGGCTTTTCTAGGTAGTTTTGTGCCATCGACTCTGGTTTTTGTGCCACTTTTTCATGGCCATGACTTAGGCAACTGTCCAGAAGTCCATGAAACTTCCAGAAATGAAAAGTAACATCGAAACAATGACGCAAAAGAAAATACTTGAACAAGGACTTGACTAGACCCCTACTAGCCATGACAGCCATTTCATCAAACATGTCACAAATATGCATTCTACAGGTCATAATAACATATTTGATGATAAGGGTCTAATAATTATCTAAGGATTGTTAAAAAGGCTTGATGCCTTATCACATTATCTACATTATCATCTATTAGGTCATATTTTTATTATTCATTCATTTATAAATAAAAACATGATGAGATCCTTACATAATCACTGTCATAAAAGATACTCATACATCAATTGTTCTTGTGGGGATCAGTACATAGGAGAAACTGGTAGATCCATTAAGATTAGACTCAAAGAGCATAGTGCAGACATTCGTCTTGAAAGAACCTGAACATCAGCCCTAGCAGAGCATGTAGGTAAAACTAATCATCATATCTGCCTAGAAGACACCAAAGTCATTGCCAATGTAGAGCACTAATTCAAGCGTAAGGTTAGAGAAGCTATTGAAATCATTAAACATCCTAAAACCCTTAATAGGGACGGTGGCATGGAAATTAGCAAAAATTGGAACCCCTTGCTAACCCCCGCTAATAATCTTAATAACATTGTTAAAAATTCGTAAGCCTGTCTTAATAATAATAAAATTAACCTATTGCCCCTTAGATGCCTAGGCTAGAAGAAGTTCAAGTATAAAAAGAAGCCTATTAAATATTATAATAAAAGAATAAGAATGACCATCTTAAAATCAAATAGATCAATTTGGAACAATATATAAAAACACTATTATAATGAAAGCATTAAAAGTTAACTATAAGGGTATATAATAATAGAAGCATAATAGGATTAATATTAATTAGTAATAATAGATAGCATAATCAGCATCGAATAGGTATTAATATCATTTATAATAGAGAACGGTGATAATTGTATAGATAGGAACAATAAGAAATATCTTAATTTATCACATAAATAGTAATATGGATAAGCAACTATCAATAAATATTAATAGTGAATAATAAATATGAACAAAAACATAATAAGGAATTAAATAGCATAAAAAAACATTAATATTTATAACAATAGGAATAATACTATCATTAATGAACTAAGATTAGCAAATAGGTAGGAACATCAATAATTAATAACATTAATATTCTAAATTAGTGCATTATCAATAAATATTAATAGCAAATAATAAATATGAACAAATCATAATAAGGAATTGAATAACAAAAAAAACATTAATATTAATAACCATAAGAATAATACTATCATTAATGAACTAAGGTTAACAAATAAGTATGAACATCAATAATCAAAACATTTATCTAAGAATAAACACAATAAATATACCTTCTTAACAATATAAAATCCTATTTAATCATTTGAATAAGAAGCATAAACATATATCAATAGAAATTACATAATCATTATTTAACAAACAAGAATTCAAATAATGATGCATAATAATAAAATAAAGGCATTAAACCATTAATATTAATATAAAAATTGAATAACATTTTAGTTATTAAATTATTGGAGGTAAGCTATATAAGGAATAAAAACATAATCCTATAACAAAATATTTCATAAACATTAATTAATATACAATAATTTAAAGAATGATGCATATCAATAAAATATAAATATTAACTATTAATATAAAAATCTGAATAACAATTTAGGTATTAAATTATGAAAACATAGGACTTAAATATCAATAATAATAATTAGATTATAATTAGGAAAACAAAGAGTCAGCCATTTGTCTTCACTTTCTGCAATTGTCATATTTATACCTACCAAATTCCTTCTTTTCTCCTCACAATTTGTCCTGATGATGAGTCTAGTTTCAGACTCAAAACGTCGACAACAAAACATGGAAACTGTGGAAAATCCGAACCTCATTCAAAAGATACTCATAACCAACATATAAACTACAAAAATAATAAGGATACAACAACCATAAATACCACATATGAACCAATACATTTTCACATAAAATACAAGGGAAAGGAACTCTTATTAATGAATGCAAAAGTCAACTAGGTTTTGGATTGCCACATCCCACATGACCATATATTGGTTGAACCAAATCTCTCTTCCCCCAATCACTCCTGTGCCATATTCCAAGAATGAATTTGGGACTCAAAATAAAAAACCAACCACGGATTCCTGAGGCTACACCACCTCATCCCCATCAATAAAACGAGGCTTTATCGCAACCCTCACTAGATCACTAGGCCATAAACAAGCATGTATGCCACCAGATTTCTCCACCTACACCGTGATAAATTTTCCCGTTTCTTAGTCTCTAGGCATTACCACAATCCATAGTTTGATCCAGGTATCACTAGGTCATAACCGAGACACCACCGTCTAGAATTTACTGTATATCCTTCCATTCACTAGCCAAACATTCCTAAGCCTGATCAAGGGAACCCACCTCTAGGATTTACCATATATGTCTCCATTCACCGATAGAGGATTCCTAGGCCCACCAAGGCACACAATTATACCTGCCTTTACTGTAACCCATAGTCTGGTTCAGGGGTTACTAGGCCAGTGGCTTTACCTCAATCCATAGTCTGATTCAAGGATCACTAGGCCATGTTTTCTTTCATTAGAGATTCAACTCACTCAGTTTTGAATCAATTTGGAAATCCAACTCAACCAAAACATGAGAACCCCATCATACCATGGCTATCCGGAAATGGCAAGGCAAGGTTAAAGAACACTGTCACACCTAGAAAAACCCATGCTAATGACACCAAGATAAACAAGAACAGACATGCATAATAATACATTCCAAATGTAGCAAGGAAATCACAGATGTAAATTAATACCAACAAATAATCCCTCTATAGCTACTTGGTCCTACTCTTCCTTGCTTGATATTTTCTTCATCTTTTCATTCTTTTCCTTTAGTGCTCCAAGAAAACTCTAAGTGTCCGAGCGTGAGAGAGAGAGAATAGAGAGAGAGCTCCAAAGTTTAACTGACAAAAATTTAGACTAGAAAAAGGTACCAAATGACCCTCAAAATCCTTTTTGTTAATGAGGCCTCTATTTTCTTCATTTTCCATTATTTTTATAAATAAAACACCAATTAATGCTACTTTGACTTTCCAAAGTATTTTCCATTTCCTTTTCCTTAGCCATGATAAACCGGAATGAACACCCACTAGGATGTTTTTTCCCATCATTTAGCTTGGAATAAGTGTCCCATAACCGTGGTTATTATTTTGCCTTTATTAACTTTATTTACATGGAATTTTCACCGGGGTTGTTACAAGATTGAAGAAAGAATTCATAATGTGAGAAGCAACATGGAAACTCAGTCAACAACACAAGTAAATCCAACTTATCAAACATGACTACTCTTTGTTATGGATTTATAAAGGAACACATTAAAATTGTTCCTCATGTATCTAGTTGTCTAGTCTCTTCCTTCAGGGTCTGCTTTTAAAACATTAGATCTATCCATAAATGTAGCTAACATCCCACTTCCTGACAAGACTAGTTTGCATAGACAAGCAGGGTAAATGCTCTATAGTGACCTAAAAAAAATCTCTTTGACAATAAGTAAAGAAGAAAAATTTTTGGAGGAAGTTTCAAATCAGCTCAAGCAAGAAAATGCAAATTCTAGAGCATTGCATATTCAAAATGAGAAGTATACGAAACTAGTTGTTAGATTGAGAATATATCCAAAAGACGAGAAAACTATCAAAAGTTGTTGCAAAACACAAAATCTGAGATGCAGTGATTAAGGAAGAAGTTGAAAATGCCTGTGACTAAGCATGATAAAACAATTGAAATAGCCCAGGTTGAGAAAGAGAAGGAAGTGCCGAGGAGAGTTAGTGGATAGAAAGGCATAAGTTTCCATTTTTCAAAAACAAGTGTAGATCTTACAACAATCAATTGAAAGACATGTTTTCACTATTGTGGTCCCAAGTGAGTCAAGTGAATCCTTAGAGAAGCTTACAAAAGTTATGGTAGAACTCTGAATTTCAGAGGCTGAACTAAAGGAAATTCATGACAACCTTACTCAAATAAAGGAACAACATGATATCTGGGAGAGGCACCTAAGTATAACAAATGAAAACAATGATCAGTTGACCACTAAGAAAAAGGAAACAAAAGTTGATATCAAGGAGTTATAAACCAAATTGAAGCGAAATATCTCTCTAATTGAAGCTAGACAGATTGTTTGGGATAATATCATCTAGTAGGTTCGTTCTAAATGGGAGTCTATTCATATAATTGCTTAACAAAAGGTTACAATGAATGGGTCTCAATTAAGCATTGATGCATGCAAGAAAGTTGTACAGAAAGAAATAGTGAGGGCTAAAAAGATGATCAAATATTTAAATTAAAAATATTCAACTGAACTAAGGGCATTAGATACTAGAGAAAATTTTGCAGTAATTATGGAAATCAGTAAAATGAATGAGAAAAACCTACTTCGTATTTAAGCTGAAAAAATATTAAAGGATGTTCACAAGTCAATATTTTTGTTTGGTTCCAAATTTTACCAAAGGACTAGATATGGTCTACCTAGTTGTTGGGAACAACAAGGAAATCTCCTTTCTTGGGAACTATATGAAAACGAACTAGTGGCTATTAAAAGCAGAGTAGATACAACACATGAAATTATTGCAATTCTAAAGGGAAGTACTGTAGTGAATTATTTGTCGAGGGACTTCCAATTGCTTTGGTTGACGAAGATGTTTTTTGCTACAAAACCTTATTATACAAATATTTCAAATTTGAAAGTGACATTCCATAAAATGATCCAATATAAGCTCCCATATGAATAACTTTGGAAGAAGTGTGAAAAGTTGATTACTTCTATTGAAGGATAAGTTCAAATGGAAGAAACAAACACTAATCCTCAAAGTCAATGTTCCAAAAGTCATTAAACTTCTCAAAATCGAGAAAAAATCATTTTGAAACGTTGTAAAAGACTTTTTAGTAATGGATAGTTAAGTAGGTATAGATGTTTTGACAATTACCTTTGGAAAGTATTTTGATATAATATTTAAAAGACACGACAACCATTGGAAAATTATTTGGAGTTTTTTCATGTTGAGTACTCATGTAATCATTTTGGATTCCTTGGAGATAATAATAAAAGTCACCAGGTTGATTCTAGTATGTATTGGTACATTGTAGTATGTGTTATTTGTTTTGTGTTTTTTCTATATTCATTTTCCTTCTTTGAAGCACATGTATGATTATAGAATATTTATTTAATCAATTTATAGATTTATTTTATGTATCTTTAATAGTTACAATGAATACCTATAAGTTCTATTCAAAGAAATCTTAATAGGCTCTCCACTGCTTTTGCACTTCCATTCTTAATCTAAATCATTCAAACTTTCATCTTAGAGTTTTAAATTTGGATTCTATTAAACAACGCAAGCTATAAACCAACCTCTTATCAGTTCTACTTTGAAGTAAAATGATTAAAGTCTTGCTAATATAAGGCTAATTTGGGCATAAAGATTCATCTCCAAGATTAAGTTCTGTTACACAAGGAAATATATTAGTTATGGGCACATTTTAATAAATATTTAACAATATTTTAAAAGTTTTGAAACACTTTTGTGGATGTCCTAAGCATTGTTTCCCTTTCAACTAAGAATTTTCTCTAGGGTGACAAGACAAGGTATGGTGGGAAATGTTACCCACCAAAAGTGGGTGACACCATAGGAGATTTTTCTCCTAGATTTTCCTTTAGCTTGCAACCAACAACCCTTGACAACCACTAGTGTAGCTTATGTATTTCTCCATTCAAACTCCTCCTTGAGATAGTCGTATGTATCCTCACCCATCTATCGAGATCATGTGTTTGAAGGTGGGAAATCCAATCCTAAAGGTATGCTTTTCATTATGCAATCAGGTGCTTATGATTTTTCTCCTTGGGAACTTTAGGAATGGATTGTTGGGTGACTTGGAAGAATGAAGGTTTTTTACTGTAATCTTGTAATCTTGTTCCCTCAGCTTAAATTGGAGGTTAAACCTCAATCCTAGTCCCATGAGATCTCCCCTAATGGCTTACCGCTTCAGGAAATACACTACTTGTGAAACCCTGATTTTAGTAGTGTCTTTCTGAGACTCCTCCCATCAACGAAAGTCCATAAAAGGTAGGGGACCTTTACTAAAGCGACAATGGATCATTGTCCCATTCTTGTCACTTAGTTTATTAGTTTTCCCTTCCTTAGGGACCTTCTAGATTCATGCTAATAGAAAACATTCCATCAATATGGTCGGTAACATTCCACCGATAGATTACCCTAGGAGGATTCCATTTATCCTATCATGTTCCAACCATCTTCTAACTAATTTTACAAATAGAATGTACAACATCTTTCATGGGTTATATATGGCAAACAAGGGTATGTTGCCTCTACTCTATGTCGGAAGAAATGCAAATTGACATATAAATAGAACAATGTCCAGCTAACTTATTGAAAGTGAATTGTTCATACCTCATTCCAGCTAACAAAGTTGGTCCACTTATTTTTTGTAACATGTCCTTTTCAAAACTTGTTGGATGACAACGATATTTGTTATCTTATCAAAACATGGCACATGAACTAATTAAACTAATTAATATGAAATCATTTAATTTTTTCTAGCAAATAAGAAAAATATCATTTCACATATTAAATATACTTACAAAGATGCAAATCAAGGTTCATATATATTTCTGGCCAATGGGATGCAAGGCACTTCATTTTGAAAGCCTCCTCTTGGAAGTGTTGTCCTGAAACATATACTAATTGAATTTAGTTATGCACAAATAAAATATAAAAATCATTTATTTTTTTTTATATAATCTTATCAGCAAATTCAAATACCTATATACTCTACCCACTAGACTTACTCCATTAATCCAACTTCTCATATGTTTTTACAAGTTCTTTCCATAGTTTTATACTTACATCAACTTGCCTTCTTTTGACCCTTTGCTCAGGTGGGTGTTTCTTGATCTTCTTTGTTTGATTGCACCTAAATCTCTTGCAGTTCTAAGACATTTGTAGTTGAACCTTTTTAAGGACCAACTTATGTCAAATTCAGTCTCCATGTCATGAATTATATAGGTGAAACAATATCATATAGAAACAATATCTTTGAGAATGGCAAATGGAGATGGTGTTTGAGCTCTTGAAGGCATGATTCCTTCAACATATAAAATTTCTAGCATCATAATTATGAAATTGTTACTTTATAAATAAGCATCTCTTCATTTCCCAAAATTCAAAACGACTCTATAAATAAACAACTCTTCATTTCCAAAAATTCAAAACGTGTTCCATCGGAAGCAAACCGCTGTCCATTCATTTTATTTTATTTAATCTTTGAAATGGAAGACGAAACAGAAGGGGGCAGCAGGAGCAAAAGAGCAGACCGAGAATCCCAGTGGAGCAGTAGCCTCACATAACTGGAACCAGACCCTCTCTCCAGCAATTGCGAGACAGCTGCACCTGCGGAGCAATTACAGAGACAGAGCCGCTGTGCAGCAGTTGCAAGACAGAACACGGGTGACACTATTTGTAAATTAATTTTATCGTAATTGCAAATCAATTTTTTCAAAGACCAAAACTCCACAAACCAGAATTGCAAAAAACAGCCGCACTTATGGAGCCGTTGCGCGACGGAGACGAACGTTTCCCGGAGCCGTTGCGAGAGAGAGGCGCACCTGCGGAGCAGTTGCGAGGGAGAGGCAGTGAGGATCATCTGCGAGACGAAGCCGCACCTATTGAGCAGTTGGTAGACTTCGCGGCACTTGTGGAGGAGTTGCTAAACAGAATCTCTGAGGAGGATTTGCGAGAGTTGCAGCAGTTGCGAGACATAGCAGCAGGTACGGAGCCTTTGCGGGGCAGAGCCTCACCTGTGGGGATGTTGGGACAGCGAGAAATAGGCGCACGTCTGCCGTTGCGAGAACTAGGCGCACGTCTGGAGCAGTTGCGAACCAGTGAAGCAGCTGTGGAGCAGTCGTCGCGAGAGAGAGGCGCAGCTGAGGAGCAGTTGCGTAGCGTAACAATTTCAGAGAAACATATCAGTGATGAGAATAGTATCACTTCAAGCTGCCCAATTTGCCATAACGATTTCGAATTGGGGAAGGAGGATGCGTCTCAAATGCATTGCGGCCACATCTACCACACAATTTGCATTTGCACGTGGTTTCTATTTGGTAATACATGTCCAGTTTGTCGCTGCTGCCGATCGAACATGTTCACATAATTAAATATATAATTATATTTTATTATTTTATTTTCATTATTTCTTTTCGTTGTGTTCTAATTTTTTTTATCTCATGTTTTAAGTTGGAATGGCAAATTGGACTTTACTGATTTTTTTTTTAATGTTAAACCAAAATTCACTAAATTCCTTTATATCATTTATTATTTAAAATTTATATTTCATTAGGCATTTCCCAGTGATTCAATCTATATCCAATAAAATGAGTTATCATATTGTATGCAGGTTTAGTTATCAACCTAAATTTCATTTAAAACACATGAATCATTTATGTAGTTTCAACTTAAATTTCATTTAAACATATGAATTATATTAGTTGGTTCAATCGACAAATAATTTTTTATGTGATTTTGCCGAAATTATTCACTCATACACATTATGGATCACAAAAATCTAAATTATATAAAAATAAATTTTATT
>APFE031054194.1:37713-101552 GCA_000404065.3 Pinus taeda
GTCAATTTCCTGTTTGAAGAGATTTTTGTTAGATACGGAGTGCCAAGGGAGATAGTAACTGATCAAGGTACCCAATTCACCTCCAAGTTAGTCAAGGACATCACAGACAAATATAAGATCAAGCATAGGAAAAGCACACTTTATCATCCACAGGCCAATGGGCAGGTGGAATCTACAAACAAAACTTTGGTGGGTATCATTACTAAAACTGTTGCCATGAACAGGAAGAATTGGGAAGAAAAGCTCAAATATGCACTCTGGGCCTACAGAATCACCCAGAAGGATACTACGGGATTTACACCATATCAGTTGGTGTACGGTAAAGAGGTAATGCTTCCTATTGAGTTTCAGATTCACACTTTTAAACTAGCTGTTGATTTACAGATTGACTTGGATGAGGCACAAAAAGAAAGAATCCAGCAGCTTAACCAACTGGATGAAATGAGGCAGCAAGCAGAGGAGACCACCATCCTCATGCAAAAACAAAGGAAGCAGTGGCATGATAAACATATCAAGAAGAAGCAATTCAAGGAAGGTGACTGGGCTCTACTTTTTGACTCTAAGTTTAGAGACCACAAAGCCAAGTTTACCACCCACTGGATGGGCCCTTATGAAATTGTTCAGGTTTATGAAAATGGATCTGTGAAGCTCACAACTATTGATGGAGAAGGGCATTCCTTTACTGTCAATGGTCATCGCCTGAAAATTTATACCAAGCCCATCAGCAAGGAAGATTTTCTACACACAGTTTCTCAACAAAGTGAGGTTGAGATACTGCAGCCCTTAGCTGCAATCTCCCTGCCTTAGTTTATTTTCTTTCAATTTAAAAAATATATATATAAAAAAAGAAAAACAAAACATAAAAAAAATTAAAATTAAAATAAATAACTAGGTTAGATGTGAAAACCAGATTCTGGCACACTCTAACCTCGAATTCCTACTTGAAAACCAATTCGTTGGCAGGTAAGAATTCTTTTTCTTTATCACTGTTTCATGTTTCACCTGAATATTGACTTGAGGACAAGTCAAAATTTTTGTGGGGGAGAGGAGCATCAGTATTCTAATTTTCTTATCTCTCCATTGTACAATTTTTTTTTGTAAATTTTCCAAACAATTTGTTCCACCATTCCGAACTTCAATGAATAAGCTGTCTTGTCATTGTTTTATATCAGAGGGACCTGGTTGTAAATATCATGCAGGGGGACCTGTTCTGTCCAAGAAGACCATGTTACCAGCACCAACAGTAATATCAACAGTAAGGGACCTATTTAGACATATCAAAGGGACCTGTTAGGAGATTGATACTTCAAAAGAAAATCACTTCAATACAGCTCCAGCAAGTTTCTACAATAGCAGGATCAAGACTTCATCAGGACTTCATCAATCAAGCACCCAAGCTCAGCATCACCTTCATGCACACAAAGAATTGCATGAACATCTTCAGCACTGCAGAGGGACCTATTGCATACCTCAAGGGACCTGTTATAAACAGCAAAGAAATCAAACAACAGTCAAAAGTTAGCTCTACTCAGCATGTCAATGCAACAACAGTCAAACAGTGTAATGTATTCCTTGTTTTTAACACTTAATTTCTTAGATTAATTTTTATGTTAATTCTAATAGCTATGACTGTTAGTAATTAGTTCCAAAGGCATATTTTCCATCCTATCTTATTCCCCTAATTCTTCCCTACCCCAATCTACTTCCTACTTTAAAATTCATTCACCCCTCACTCCAATACTCCCTAAGCATCCTGTAGCCATTTACCACCATATCCACTTCATAAATCTACACCTTCCCTTAGAAGAGTACCAACAGGACACGTGGCTACCTTTTTGAAAAAATTAATAGAAAAAAATTAGAAAGGATAATTATACCAAGGCAAGCGACAACAGGCCTATTTATTAAGTTGCATGGGCCGAGTGATGATTCACCACCCGACGTACATACACCTCTCAGCGCTCCTATCATAATGTTTATGCAAGTGATACTATCATTATTCCTCTGTTTTGAAATTAAATACATTCTGAATCGAGTTTCATTAACAAAGGAGAAAACAGTGGTCGTTCTACTCATTCCCAGGATTATATGCGTTGGCGTAAAACTCCAACTACATACGCTAGTGCATAAGCTTCCACAGCAAGGACCGAGGGCAGAGTTTCGAATCTCATCGAGCTACATAAAAAACCGACCCAGCATCATAGTGAACATTAAAGGAGCGATTATCTCAAGTAATAAAATCAGACCTCCTTGTCAAATTCGCAAGTTACGAAGCTCGACCCTCTGCCAAGATGACAAATAGGGTCGAGCCAAATATATTTGATAGCTCTCAGTACCACGAGGACTGTATTTTGATTCTGAGGGAAATACAGTGGCTACCCTTATTAGAAAAATTCAATGGAAGCAACGAAGAAGTTTCCAAGAAATTTGCCTTCACGTTCAATGGGGAGAAGGCCTTGATAGGCACTTTCTCATTCAGGGTCTCAGAGGACACCATTGCCCAAGCAACAGGGGTTAGCCCAGAGGGAGAAAAATACTTCAAAACCAAATAGTTTAAAGAAAAATCATGGACCCAATTCATGTCCAGGTCACGAGTCTCAGCAGTAAATTGGAAGAAGGGCGTCCCAAGAAGTTGGCTAGTGCATCCTTGGGACGAAATGGTTTATACTCCAGAAGTTTGTGACTTGTGAGGGCCGCTACAGCATTGTCTATTTGTATCACATCAAGTTGTTGCTGCACATAAAGAAATAATGTGTCATTAGTTTACCATACTTCTTACTACAGAGCCTAACCAAGATGTCCAAAACTATTCAGAAGCAGAAAGGAAACGAGGACAAAAGTTTATACCATTTTGGTTTAATTAAAATTCTCATTGAAGATGAAATGCAAAGAAGAGGGAAAACATGGAAGGAGTTCCTAGCTGCCAACTAGATCAAGGACGAAGAAGACAAAGAGAAATCACAAGAGAACTCAGGGTTTATGAAAGACATTGATGAGGAGATTCCGGCATCATCCAGAGCTAACAAGATACCTGTGAGCATCATAAGGACTAGACAAATGAGGAAGGAAGATGAAAAAAGAGCAGAACAAGACAAAGTCTTCACCACTTACTCAAGAAGAACGAGAAGGGCATCGAAAGTCCAGTTACAAGAAGAATCTAATGCACCTATACAGATGGACATTCAAAGTAGTGATCATTCACCACCAGGGCCAGGAGCCGATGTGCATATTGAAAGCCATTCACCCCCAGGAGCTGATATAGAAGTCGAGAGCAATAACAAACAGGAAAGAGGGTCACCACCTCCCAGTAAGAAGCAGAAGAAATTAGAAAGGCAAATCGAAAAACTAAAAGACGAGCTCATGGAGGCCAATATGTTAGAGAAAGTTATTAAAAAGGAAAATGAAATGCTCCGTACACAGAGCAAATAAGTTCAAAAGAAAAACGAAAAGTTAAAAGAGCGGGTTAGTGAGCTGGAAGCTGAGCAGACAGACATTTGCAAGTGGGCCACCAAATGGTACAGCCAAAAGAAGACCCTCAAGGAAAAGTACAGAAGACTAAAGCAAGAGCTCCATGACCAAAAATATGCCCAGGTGAAGAAGAACATTGACACATTACTCAAGGCAGCAGAGGTATAGGCAGGAACCGAGTTTAAAGGAAGCACTTCAGGGTTAGCATGAGGACATGCTAAGTCATTAAGTCGGGGAGAGATGTTGGTACCATTCTATGACCCTTTTTCCCTCCCAAAACATGACCATTTCCTACCTCTTCTCATCATTTATTCCTCAAATGCCTTGGAAATTAATTAATTAATAGTTTTATAGTTGTTGAATTGCATTTAAATTGATTTAGGGGTTTTGTGTTAATAAATTAGATTTTTTGGCCTAAATCACAACAGGAAGTCTCAACAACCTGTAACTGGCTTATCGTTTGACATGTGGCATGACATCCAGGTCAGAGCGAAAGGTATGGGCGAAAAGGGGAATGTCCAAGCATGGACAAGCACCTATCCCACAGCGGAAATATCCCTCCTGTATGCACGGCCAACGCCTAGTCAACTATGGCATGTTGGCACAAAGGCAGCAACAACACTTAGTTACAACCCATTTGATTTTTAAGTTGTTTCCTAGTTTTTATATGCGTAAGATAGGATAGGAACATCTCTGCATTTTTACAAAAGCAGCAACAGCCGCCCATGGATAAACATCCATTTTTCAAAGGATGTAATGTATGTAATTAAAAGGCCGAACCGGGTTATATGTTCGTTTACCTACCTACCTACCTACCTTTTGGATATTGCAGACTGTTACGTTTTACATATACATCCATTGTCGCTTCAGAACAGAGCTTTTGGTTTTAATATAAGATTGCATTACAATCTCTGTGCATTGCTTAATACTGTGATCGTGGTGTGACTATCTCGGTGTGCCAAAGACGCGGACGGGCCCTGCGTGCATGGTATACTGACATTTTAATTACGTTTGCATTGTATTTTCATTGTGATTTTAATTTCATTTTACAGTCAAGCGTTTGAATGGTATTTGGTATCGATTTATATGCTCAGAGATTTGATTGATGCTTACATTGTGTTTATGAATGCATTGTTAGATGTCTGTGCATGTACTTGAACAAACCTTCATCTGGATTGTGAATTACCTCCTGTAAAGGATTCGATCCAGGGTTGTTTGTAAATCACTGATATGGACGACGCTTATGATTTTTACTTTGCATGCTTACATTAAATATTCATGACCGTTGAGTGACATTGAACAGGGGTTTCATGTTGGTGTCTCTGTAAGGAGACCGAAGCCTTTAAATCTAGTGATACACAACATGTTATGGATTGCGTTTTAGTTGTTAATAGCATATGGTTTGATGCGTAGTTAAAGCTTTGATTGATAGTTTAACATTAGATCTAGTCTCAGCACTGTACTTAGGAATCATCGGTCTAGAGTAGATCCTTTATGCTTATATATTTTAGGCACACGCCTCTAAGTATACGCACCCTGGTTGATAATAAATTTAGACCAATCTAGCACCCTAGATAGGACACTACATTCACCATTCTACTTGTATATAATTATATTCATATTAATGGAATATGGACATTGGGAGTTACCTTCCTAGCATAACAGATAAGTTAAAAAATAGTCTACAATGTCTATCTCTTTCAAATTGGAGTGTAAAATAAATGTCACTTTACTTGTCCATTTGAAACTCCATATATACCAGTTTCTCATAAATGAAAAGGAAGCATTTTAGGTACAAGTTAGTTATCTTATTGAATTTAGATTACAAAAAGATGGGAGGATTTTGACCATCTAATAGAAAACCAAGGAAAGATTAAAAAGTTATTTTACTAATGGGATGTACCAAAAAAAATTAATCGAAGAGATTTTTTTGTTGATGTGGGATAGGTAGAATGAGAAAATTGGAAAACATGACAAATTTGATTCATTGTGTAACTGACCTTTCCAAATATAGGATATAGTTGACACTAATTATTTCCACCTTAGTCACCTTGATGGAGAAGAAATTCCATTGCATGTTAATGGGGAAGCACTAAAACACCATTATTCTAATGACATCTAGTGACAAACATACGTATGTGTATAAATAAGCTCGTTGAACAATGAATTGATTTCTTATATTTCTTGCATGTGATTTCTAATATGTTTTTTATTTCATGCATTTCTTGATTGATTACTTGATGCGAATTGAATTTTCGTTTATATTATTCTTCTTGCATTAATTTTCATGTTTTATTTCATACCTTAGTTTTAGAAAAATTTTGATATTTTTTAACTCATGTGCCATTACTCCTCAGGTAGAGTAGCCCCTTTCATTTTCTATATAAGCTGAATGATAAGTAGGCCATATATATTTATGAGATTCTAGATTCCTCATGCACTCTAGCATAGAGTGAATGCCCCTAATATTACCCTTAAGGGGTAATCACTTGAGGAAACCCTCCAAAAGGTATGTATTGTTGAACTTATTGAAGTGGTCTTAATGAGAAACAATGGTAATAATAGTGGTGAATGTAGATCTTAGGTCATTTTTGGTTTGATGTGTGTTATGTCAGTTTGGTTTAATAAGTAGTGGGTATGGAAACGTTGGGTGTTCCAATCTAAACATAAGTGATATTAGTTATGGTTAAAAGATTAACATTTCTCCCACTTTAATCATTATAGACCATTATACGAGACATAATTATGTATACCTCATATATGGACATAGCTCCAGTAGATAAAGACTAGGTTGAGAAGGACGTTTGAGAGTAATAACAAATTTGGAACTAATTTGAAAAATCGCATCTGTTATGTTTAGGGAGTTTGTATAAAATATAAGGCTTGTGTGTTTGGGACAAACTTAATGTAACAACCTTGGTGAAAATTCCATGTGATAAAGTTAAAAACAATAATGACGGTTGATGGGACACTTATTCCAAGTTGAATGTCCGACAATACATCCTAGTGTGTGTTCATTTGGTTTTTTATGGCAAAGGAAATTGGAAAAGGAAATGGCTAAGGATTTGGAAAGGAAAAATGGCATTTTGGCACAATGATTTATGAAAATAATGGAAATTAGGAGAAAAAGGAGGTGAAATGTCACAACTTGCATGTGAGGAGGAAAATGAAGGAAAATAATGAAAAAAGAAGAAAATAGAGGCCTCATCCATAGAAAGGCTTATGAGGATCAGTTGGTAACCTTTTGTTAGATTAATCTTTTGTTGGTTCAGTGTTGAAGGTCTCTCATTATTTTCTCTATCTCTCTCTCATACTCTTGGAAACTTAGAGTTTTCTTGGAGCACTTTAGCATTGGATAAAGAAAGGAAAAGAACGCAAAAGGAAGCAAAGATCAGGTAGGTAAAGGCAGGATCAAGAAACTACATCAAGTTTCATAGTAGGTATCGACTTGCATGTGTATTTTCCTTTCTAGATTTGGCATGCATTAGATTGCATGCGTTTCTTTTCTACCATGGCATGGGCTTTTCCATGTGTGACAGCATTTTCATCCTAGCCTTGTCATTTCATGATAACTTTGATGAGATGGGTTCTCTCATTCAGTTTATGTGGGATGGCCATATTGGGCTCGAAGCTAAGTGCGTGCATCTCCAAATTGACAAAAAAATGGTGTAGTGGTCCCTGAACCAGACTGAGGATTACAAATCCACTGGGCTAGTAACCCATGAACCAAATTGTGGGTTGTGATCAAACCAAATTATGTGCCTCGGTGGGCGTAGGAATCCTTGCCGGTGAATGGTTGGATATATGGTAAAGCCAAGAGGTATATTTTCTCTCTGTTGGGCCTAGTGGTTCCAAGATGGAATTCATGGTAAAGCCTAAAATGTATGTATTGGTGTAGGGCCTAGTGATCCCGGGATCTGACTGTGGATGCACGATAAAGCCTAAGAGTCTAGGAGGCACTCAAATTCCTCACAGTGTAGGTCAATAAATCTGGTGGCATCCATATTGATTGGTGTTTTTTATGTGTTCTATGAGTCCCACATTCATGATTGGAATATTCCACAGGGGTGATCGGCTAAAGAGAGACTTGGCTTAACCGATCTATGGTTGGGTGGAACGTGGTAGTCCCATCTCTGGTTGGTTCATTGCATTCATTAATGAGAAATGGATTTCCTTAATTTTCATGTGAAAATGTACTGATGTATCTTGGATTTTGATGGTTGATATGTTTATTTTATTTTTGTTCCTATTGTGTTAGTTATATGTACATTTTATGACAACAACTATGTATGGTTCTCAACATGTTTTTAATTGTATAGGAATGGATAACGTGTCTATGACCTAATAGATAATAATGCAACAAATGACATGAGGGAAAAATGGTTCATAACAATTCTCAGATAAGTATGAGATGCCTACACTTAATTATGTTGTTTACACTTGTAGGTTACATATTGATGATAAGTTTGATGAAATTCCCGTTAGGGCTATTAGGGGTCTGGTTGAGGTATTGATCAACTTATTGTTTTTGCATCATTTTTTACCCGTACTTTTCGTAATTCTAAGATATCATTCCATTCTAGGCATTATCTTGGGCTCTGGGCTTGAAAAAGTGGCTTAAATCCTGGGGTCACTGACACATAACTGATAACTTGGGTCTCTGTTCGTTGGAAGGAAGGCTTGTGAGCATGATTCTCGATTGCTAGTCACTCCCTTGCCGATAGCATGAGAGCGACTATGGCCTAAGAGATCCAGGACAACAATGGGACCTAGGGACAGGCTGTCTAAATGGCTAACTTATTTCTTGAGGGTTTTGTTGATGATGTTGGATGACTTTGTGTTATGTTCACATAGGAGGTCGAATATGATCATAGTAGCCTCTCGTCTCATGTTTACGCCGGTTGGCCTGGTTACTTGGGTGGATGTGGGAGGAGGGTGTTACACTTGAAATTAGTCAAAATGAGGTTGATACGCAGGGGATTCTTTGATTGACGTACAAACTTAAAAGATTGAATTAATAAGTTGATTAGATAGCATGCCCAACAAGAATAAACATAGTATATAGGGTGCTACATGATCCTAATGGAATATTTTTCTATTTATATTCACTAAACACTCAATAATTCAAATCCTTATATTCTTCAATCAAATATTATTTCTAATACAGAGGAATTCCTCTTATCTCATTTTTCTATAAATTATTTTAATTACCCATATAGAAAGAAAAGAAAAAGGAGGAGAAAATCCTTCAATTAATGATACCTTGAAAATAAAGAGAGTTAGGATTCCAATCTATGTTGTAATTTTTATTTAGAGTAAGTGGGGTATGTAAATGGTTCATTGAAGATCCTTTGAATGTGATTGGTTAAGATATTTTTTCCCACTTATAATGAGTAGACATGAAGACAGTGATGAGTAATGAAATGAAATAAAATGAAATCAAGTCACATTTTATAAACAAATGTCGACTAATTTGCCACTCTTTTTACCTTTTTAAAAGGAAAAAAGTCATATTACATACATCGTACATGAACAAACTTTAAGAAGTTATCATTTATCACACTTTTACAAGTTTTATGGCCCTACAATATGTTACATGAGAGAAATCTTCAGTGTCATGACATGTCACATCGAGAAATGTTTTACGTTCATGATATGTCACATGAAAGAAAGTTTCTAAACATATAATATGTTCTGTCGGGCAGAGGAAGTTTTTTGAAGTTGCAATGTATCATATAGAAATTTTTCTTAAAGTTGTGATACATCAATGGAAATAAAAATTTCAAAGTAATGAAATGTCAAAATTTTAAAAATTTATCGAAGTTGTGAACATTTTATTTCCTTCTTCTTGCGGTATGTTGCATCATAGACTCAATTTGTTTTTTAATTTGTGTTGTATCACTTGTAATATAAAATTTAAGTTTTGTTCATTTATAATTTGGTTCTTCCTGAAAATGCCAATTTATTGCCACAAGGGTACCATACATAAGGGATGTTGAATGTTTATTCAATTTGTTTTATTTGTGTTCTCACAGTGTTTCTCCATTGCTAACACGCATTCATAACTCATATAGAGTCACCATGGTACCATAGGCCTTAATTTGAAATGTCTTTTCAATGCGTTTACCTTCTGAATTTATTTTGAGATGAAGGTGGATGGTGGATCTCAATGACCATTTAAAGGCAGGTGGGATGATACTTGTCATGAGAAATTGTTTTAAATATGTTTTCATAAATAGGAAGCATCTTGCTTACATGTATAACCATGGAAAATATATGCATTCCTAAGTAAGACATCATTCATGGTTATGTGCATGGATGGAGCTTTGGAGATGACTAGTAATCTTCTCGGATCCAAAATTTGGGTTGTTCATAGTCATTTATTATTCAAATAGTGTTCTAGTATTCAGTTGATAAGTAAGATACCAAACTTAAGGTAATAATAAAAAAATAGTTCCATAAAATTATTGTTCTATATGATGGGCTCATTGTGGAGTTCCATCTATCTAACTAGGATTCATTTAAGGATTCCAAAGAACTTATAATACTTGCAATGTAAACCCAATTAACTACAAGGAGAAAAATAGAAAGGAAGATTCTTTAAAAGAAGTTGACCAATAAAAAATAAAAAATAGTGATTACATAATTAACATTCATGGAAAAAGAAACCAAGGGAACTACAACAATTTTCGACAATTTTTTTTGTTATGGTGTGATAATGGTGAAAATGGCTATAAGAACTATTACATTTTCTGATACTTTTTAGGGCCTACTATCTTTATGGATATTTCAGATAATCTTATGTAGGGTTCATTGAGTCAGGCACATCCATGAGAATATAAATGTAACTTATGGGAGGTTTTATTCTATAAGGAAGACCCTTGATATGTTGTATTTATCAAATCTTATTGATATAGATGGATAATATGTTTTGATATAAAATGTTGTTCACGAAACAAACAAGTAGCACGAAGAGAGAGAGAAAGAAGTAACTACATGCCTTGATAAATAAAGAAGAATGAATGTGGAAGCTCCTCAAGGTAGAAATGTCCTTTTACAATAGAACAAATTTACAAGATGAAATCATCATAAGACTAATTCACATGTTGAAAATAGCAACAAGAAATGCTAAAAATAGAAGTGTTAAAAATAGCACTGCTATAAATAGCATTTCGGGATACATTCCAATTTTAGTTAGTCCCTGAACTAAGAATGAGAATTAAAATTCGAATTGGATTTTAGTAGCTGTTTGAAAAATAATTAATTAATTCATCTTGAGTTAATTAGTTGGAAAAAATCAAACATGAAATCTATGTGAAGACATGCAACAATTTTCCCTTTGATTGGGGAAGTTATCCCTTAATTAAAGTGATCAGGATGAGTTGTACTTTGAGTTGTAATTAGTTAGCTCAATTAACTGAGTTAAGTCTAGTTAGATTAGTTTCAACAGTTTGTGGAACTGATTGTGAGTTCAGTTAGTTAATGCATGCATGCCTATAACTACTGCACTTCAAGTAACTGAATATTCTCTCATAAATAACTCATGCATGTCAGTTCAGTCAGAGAACCAGTTGAGATCAGATGGTGGGATAGTGTACTATCAGTTGCAGGAATATTCCATTGAGGATATCTCTTGCATGTAGAAGGAATTCACTCCTTGGATATTGCGCAATTACTTCTGAGTTTGGTGGGTTGTGTGAGAGGTCAATTCACATAGGTGGCAGCCAGAGGACCCGGGAGAAACTGCGCAAGGAAATAGGAGGCTTGGAGGACTGAGGGAAGGCATATGTTGTGTCTATTTAGTCTATGAGTAGCATTGAGGGATTGTACTGAGAGCTCAATAGCTTGTGAGCTAAAGCTTTTTGTAATTTGGACATATTTCCACTTGTATGATAATACCGAGATCAGGGTTTTTAGCTGAGGCTTTCCCTAGAGTATTCTTCTGTGTTCATGCGTGATTGATTTCTCATTCTCTATTATATGTGTTCTATTTGATATTTCTCAAAATCGATTAAGCTTCAGCGAGTTTGTTTGTAGAAGTAGATCAAGTAATTTTCTTTAGTATATTGCATTATCAGGTGATCTACAGTGGGAATTTCTACATTGTATCGAAGCAAAGGTGATCAAAGAGAAGAACAATATACAAAGAAGGGAGAAGTTCGAAGTTTGAAGTTCCTGATTATAGAAATCGAATTCTGATAACATCTCAAATTTCACCAATGGCATTCAATGGTTTGAGACTCGAGTATGCCCTTGATGGCAGCTTGAGTTATATAGCCTGGAAGGATCGCATGGAAGTGGTAGTAGTGGACAACAATTTGAATGACTTCATTGATCAAGAAGTCCCAAAGCCAGCAACTGCTAATGCCCATGAATTGGCGGAATGGAAGAAATGTGTGACTAGAGCGAGGAGAATCCTTCTGGAGGGAGTTCGAGACCACATAGTCTCGAGTCTCCATGGGAAGGAGACACTGTTTTCAATGTGGAAAACATTGAAGGATCTATATCAGAACAACAGTGATCAGAGGAAGCTGGCGTTGAAAGACAAGCTTTGGAAAATCAAGTGTGAAAAGGCCGACACGATCTCTACATATCTAAACAAGCTCACCACTTGCAGGGTTGAGCTTGGAAGTGTAGGGATCATGACAGCCAATGATGACATGGTGAGTCTTTCTCTCCTCGATCTTCCTAAGAGATGGCATAGCTACCAAGACTCAATAACTGGAAGAGAGAAATTGCTAGATTGGGAATGACTTTGGTCGGATTTGATGTAAGAGGAGATAAGAAGAAGCACCAGAGATGGATCTTCATCAAAGCAAGATGATGAAGAAAATATAACCTTAGTGAACAAGGCAAGGAAATGGAAAGGGAAGGTGTCCCATTCCAAATCAAGTTCTTCCCATGGTGGGAAGAAGATTGAAAAATCGAAAGTGAGATGCTTTCATTGTCATGAGGTGGGCCATTATGCTACGAATTGTCCACAAAAGAAATCCAAGAAGGGATCCTCTAAGGGATCAGATGGTGAGGCACTGGCCTCATAGTTCAAATTGGATTTCACCCTCATCGCATGTATGATTTCATCGATGCTGGGGTGTGTTTGATACATGGACAGTGGAGCTTCATTCCGCATGATCGGCGACAAGAATCTTTTCAGTACCTTGGGGGAGAAGGACCTCTAGATGTGGATTGAGATGGGAAATGATGGAAAGTATCGTGTTTCAAGTGAAGGTACGGTTGTGTTTCAGAGGGAGCATGGAGCTCCTCTCACCTTGACTGATGTAAAGTATGTGCCTGGTCTGAAGAAGAATCTTGTGTCCATCGCTATGCTAGAAGACAAAGGCTGTGATGTAGTCTTTAGTAAAGGAAAGGCATTCCTGAGGCATATCGACACTGGACATACCAAGAGGATTGGGATTCAAGTAAATAGTCTCTACAAGTTGGAGGTAGACGACTGTGCTGCATTGAGTTCCAAAGCAGAGTTGGTGCATAGCCAAGATGTTGGCGAGCTATGGCATAGAAAATTGGACCACTTGCACCATGGGGCCTTGAAGATCATGTAGTAGATTTATGTCAGAATTCCCAAGGGAAAACTGGAGCAAGTGGATACATGCAAAGGTTGTACCTTGGGTAAGTATGTGAAATATTCCTTTCAAGATCGAGACAGTAGAGCTAGAGAAATCCTGGAATCTGTTCATATAGATGTGTGTGGACCATTCTCTATAGTCTCCACCGCTAAACAAAGGTACTATGTTATTTTTGTTGATGATTTTTCTTATAGATGTTGGATCTACTTCATGCAGAAGAAGGATCAAACCTTCTCAAGGTTTTGTGAGTTCAAAGCCTTGGCAGAGAAAGAATTTGGAAAGAAAATAAGGGCCTTGTGTAGCAACAATGGTGGAGAGTATGTCTCGCAACAGTTTAAGGACTTCTGTGCAGTAGAAGGAATTAAACGGGAGTTGACGGCACCCCAGAACCCACAGCAGAATGGGGTGGCTGAAAGGAAGAACAAATCGATTGTGGGAGCATTTCGGGCAATGTTGCATGACCAAAGTCTACCACTTCATTTGTGGGCTGAGACATGAAACACAACAATATACTTGAATAACAGAAGCCCACATCATGTACTGGGAATGAAGACACCAGTGGAGGCCTTTTCCAGGAAGAGACTAGATGTGAGTCACTTCAAGATCTTTGGATCATCGATTTATTTCCATGTGATCAAAGATGCCTGGAAGAAGCTAGATCCAACAGCTAAGTTGGGGATACTTGTGGGGTACACTGATACACCTCACAACTCTTGGGTGTTCTTACCTACCAGTAAGATAGTGGTACGCAGAGATTTGAAGTTCGATGAGCCGAAATCCATGCGAGTGTCCCTTGAGAGGGAGCTCACGTTGCATGTAGAGGAGGAACTTTTAGTTCCTAAGGAGGAGGAGCCTTAGACTGATGCGGAGCAGCCACATGCAGAGAATCCAGGAGTGGAGACATCCACTCATGCAGAGCCTTCCAGAGATGGGTGGAAACGCTCAAGGGAAGCTAATAGGTCGATGATGTATGCATGAGAGAATGTGGGACAACCATCTTCTCAACGCGAACAAAGGAGGTCACTTGAGTGGTACACTGGGTACATGGCCCTGGTTGGGGAGTGTGTAGAGACCAAACCTTCTCCATTCGAGGAAGCAGTGCAACAACTAGTTTAGGTTAATGCTATGATGGAGGAGTATGACTCCATCGTTTAGAATAATGTTTGGGATGTTGTTCCAAGACTAGAGGACGAGTCAGTAGTGAGTTCTCACTGGCTTTACAAGGTAAAGCAAGCAACTGATGGTAGTGTTGAGAAACATAAGGCAAGGTTTGTTGCCTGTGGTTTCTCATAGGTTGATGGGATCGACTCCAATGAGACTTTTGATCCTCTAGCAAGGTACTCATCTATCAGATTGATGTTGGCACTATCAACTCAGATGGGTTGGAGG
The DNA here is from genome assembly GCA_000404065.3 of Pinus taeda. NCBI lineage: Eukaryota > Viridiplantae > Streptophyta > Pinopsida > Pinales > Pinaceae > Pinus > Pinus taeda. The sequence goes on from APFE031054194.1 coordinate 52,155, forward strand.
ATCCATCAAATGGATGTGAAGACTGCATTCCTCAATGGAAAGATTGATGCAGAGGTGTACATTGAGCAGCCAGAAGGATCTGATACCTTTGATCATGAGTCGCATGTGTGCCGACTCAAGAGAGCTTTGTATGGGCTTAAGAAAGCACCTCGTTCTTGGTACACTAGGATTGACATCTATTTCACCAGGTTGGGCTTCACAAAGAGTGAAGCAGATGTGAAACTTTACCACATCATGGTAGAAGGTAAGCCATTGATCATTGTTCTCTATGTTGATGATCTGATATTGACATTTGATGATTAGTTGATCAAGTCTTGTAAGGAGGACCTTGTAAGAGAGTTCGAGATGAAAGACATGGGTCTTATGCACTACTTTCTAGGCATGGAAGTGTGGCAGAAGGATGGGGAAGTGTTTGTGTCTCAAGGCAAGTATGCCAATGAGATACTCAGGTGATTCCACATGGAGAAGTGCAAGCCCATATAGACTCTTCTAGCTGGTAACTGGAGGAAGGATGATGCTACTTTAGGTGAGGTAGTAGTTGCTACTGTTTATCAGCATCTTGTGGGTTCATTAATGTATCTAGTGAACACATCACTAGATTTGTGCTTTGTGGTGAACCAACTAAGTCAAGCTATGGTTCAGCCTACCAAGTTGTTTTGGAAGGTAGCGAAGCATGTGATGATATACCTCAAAGGCACATCTCAGTATGCATTGTGGTACAAATGGACAGAGGGAGTGAAGCTTCAGGGCTTCATAGATGCAGATTGGGCAGGGAGTCCATCAGACCTGAAGAGCACTTCAGGAGGAATTTTCAAGCTTGGTTCAGTTGTAGTTTCTTGGTACAATAGGAAATAGAGGTTAGTTTCACTTAGCTCGGCAGAGGCTAAATACATGGCTGCCAATCAGGCAGTATGTGAGGCCATTTGGATGCGGAAAATTCTAGTTGGATTGTTTGGTCAGAGGATGGATCCAACTGTGATCTATTGCGATAGCCAGAGTTGTATCAAACCCTCTGAGAATCTAGTATTTCATGATAGGTCCAAGCACATCAATATCCGATATCATCATCTTCGAGACTATGTGGTGAAGAGGATCATGTTGTTGCTTTATGTTTCGACCGGGGAACATGATGCAGATATTTTGACTAAGGCATTGTCAAAATGCAAGTTTGATTTCCATAGAGACAGGATTGGGGTGACAGATAATCCCTTTCTTGTTGAGAGGGAGTGTTGAAAATAGCAACAAGAAATGCTAAAAATAGAAGTGATACAAATAACACTACTATAAATAGCGTTTTAGGATACATTCCAATTTTAGTTAGTCCCCGAATTAAAATTGAGAATTAAAATTCGAATTTGATTTTAGTAGTTGTTTGAAAAATAATTAATTAATTTATCTTGAGTTAATTAGTTGGACAAAATCAAACGTGAAGTACATGTGAAGACATGCAACAGTTTTCCCTTTGATTGAGGAAGTTATCCCTTAATTAAAGTGATTAGGATGAGTTGTACTTTGAGTTGTAACTAGTTAGCTCATTTAATTGAGTTAAGTCTAGTTAGATTAGTTCCAACAGTTTGTGGAACTGATTGTGAATTCAGTTAGTTAATGCATGCATGCATGTAACTACTGCACTTCAGATAACTGAATATTCTCTCATAAATAACTCATGCATGTCAGTTCAGTCAGAGACCCAGTTGAGATCAGATGATGGGACAATGTACTATCAATTGTAGGAATATACCATTGAGGATATCTCTTGCATGCAGAAGGAATTCATTCCTTGGAGATTGAGTAGTTACTTCTGAGTTTGGTGAATTGTGTGAGAGGTCAATATTGGCAGCTAGAGGACCTAGGAGAAAGTGTGCAAGGAAAGAGGAGGATTGGAGGACTGAGGGAAGGCATATGTTGTGTCTATTCAGTCTATGAGCAACATTGAGGGATTGTACTGAGAGCTGGATAGCTGTGAGCTAAAGCTTTATGTAATCCAGACATATTTCCACTTGTATGATAATACAAAGATCGGGGTTTTCAGCTGAGGCTTTCCCCAAAGTGTTCTTCTGTGTTCATGTGTGATTGATTTCTCATTCTTTGTTATATGTGTTCTATTTGATCTTTCTCAAAATCAATTAAGCTTTCACAAGTTTGTTTTTAGAAGTAGATCAAGTATTTTTCTTTAGTATATTGCATTATCAGGTGATCTACAGTGGGAATTTGTACATCACATTCTTGGTATATATATATATATATATTATATATATATATATATATATATATATATATATATATATAATATATAATATATATAGTATTAATATTATATTAATAAATACATATATATAGATATATATAATATACATATATATAGATATATTAGATATACATATATGATATATAATAGATATATATATATATATATAATATATAATATATATATATAGGAGACAAAAAGCACAATTACAATTGAAACGTCTAGTTTAAAACACTAATATAGTAATGGAAATGTAATAACTCAATATATAGGGCTTAACATGTGTCTTTGCACAAATAGTTTAGCTGATTTTCTTCCTCCACTAAATTTTTATGACATAAGGGATCTTTGAAACCACACATGGTTATGGGAAATAAATGTATATGGGTATAATAATATGTAGTACACTTTATCCAGTTCATTGTGTTCTATGTTTGTAATAAAACAAAATCATTAGAAAAGAAAATTAGTCTAAGCTTATTTATTTATGGAAACTTCTACCAAATGTTCCATTCCTTAACCTTTCCTAATAGAATTCCTCCATCATATTTCTAATTGGGATTGGATCATTATATTTTTTTTTCATCCATCTCAATGCATTCAGAGTGGAAAAAGTGGAGGAATCAGCTCATGGGACCGTTTTTACTAGAGGGACCCAATTTGGCGAAACGAGGTCTAAAACCTTTTAGGATTGTTTTGAGGCACCAAATAATGTTTTATTATCTCTTTAATGCGCAAACTTTCATGTTATTTTACACAGAGACATTTCAAACGACGTAAGAAGCGTGTCAATCAAAGTCTATATGAAAAATTTATGCCACTCAGAAGTTGACCTTCTTGTTTTCACACATATAGTGCAAGAGGATGTCGTGTCAGCCCCCGCTATTCATGGAAAATGGGTTAGCCACGTGTTTTTGATATAAAATAATCTAGAAGAGTCTATATTGTAACTCTAGTTAAGAGTTGATGTAGTCAAAATTAACCACTAGTAGGCTATTGGGTTGTGTTATAACCAGACCACTATGAGGAAGAGATATTTCATTCTTTCGAGAGAACTTTATCCCATAGTTGAGAAAATATAGCTAGGAGAGATAGGAGGTAGAGCACAGAGAGAGGAAAAGTGCACTATAGCATCACATAGGCTGCACACATTACTTCTTTATACCCGTGGCCATATTTCCAGATAGAGAAAGAGAGCCTCACCTTCCAGCTAAGTTTTCTCCCAAAAAAGTTTCCTAAAGAATATCTTGTGTCCTATGTGTGTGAGCTTCTTTTTCCTAAGTTTTCTCCCAAAAAAGTTTCCTAAAGAATATCTTGTGTCCTATGTGTGTGAGCTTCTTTTTCCGTTCTATACTTTTCTGCATAATTTCCATTTGCATATATGCAGTAAAAACAAATTATTAAGATTAAAAACAATGTAATACCTGGAAAATTGAATACAAAATAATAATACTTAATTATTAACCTAAACAATAGTTACACAAACATTTAATTCAATTTATATTTGAACCTATATAACTTGAATTTTCATAAACTTATCTTAATCACCTTATAGCCTAGTAAAATATGCAATGCACAATTTTAACTTAATCTAAAAATACAACTTTTTAAATTTCATAAAAAAAATTACGAGTTCTTGAATTTAAGAATCTTAGAATAATTATGAAATATATTAATTTAAAAAATATATATTAAATAATTATGAAAAAACTAACTCATATTAAGTGTGTCCTATCATATTATTATATATTAAAATAAAATTAAAAAACAAAATATTTACATATTTTTAAATGGTTTAGAAAATATTTTTTATAAATAAAAATTAAATTTAAAAACATTTATTACAAATTTAAATTAAATTTAAAAATATTTATTACAAATGTAAATTAAATATTAACCTAGTCACCCACTATAAACTCAATAGTTATTTACTTGCTTCACTTTTATATATATATATAATTATAATTATAATGAATATATGTTATAAATTTAAAACTAAAATATTAGTTGTAACTTAATTTTTAATTAATATTTTATATTTTAAAATATAATTTTAATTAATTATTAAAATTTAATTTTACAATTTATTCTTTATATTTTTTTTCTGAAACAATTTAATATTAAAATAAAAACTAACCAAGTTAATAATGATTCTAACCCTAATCCTTATTGCTTACCTGAAGATCTCATTTTAGACATTAGAAATAAAGCATACGTGAAAGACTTGGTCTAGGTGAATGAAAAAGTTTGGGGCAATGGGTGAAAGATAAAAGGCAACTGCTAGACAAACAAGGAATACGATAAAAATCAACGGGGAGACTCCTAAACTTGAGAGAGCAATACCTGAACGATTAGGCTAAGTCCGCCAAAGAAAAACCTAAAAATTTTAGTTGATTCAAGAAGCATGCTATACTTCCATAACTAGAATTAACATCCTATAACCAACCATAACTAATAACCAATATCTAGAAAACACTTACCAATCTTAAGATCCTATAACCAACCATAACTAATAACCATAATTAAGATCCTTATTAGGGCTATAGTTAAAGACTTTGTAAGCAAATGTTATTTATTCAATGTAAGCAATTGAATCTCGAGAATAAAGTCTCTTAATCAATAGATTATGATGATAATGGTTGTGGAATGATACAGATAATAACAATGAGACCAACAATATGGTATGGTAAATTTTTGAAAATCACTAAAGCTAGCTTAAATATCTTAAAAAATTAATATTTAAAATAAATCTATTATAATCAAAATTAATGTAAATTAACTACACATTGTGACTTAAATAATTTATTACTGTGTTATAGATTTTAACAATCACCCAAAAAAACATATTTAATTGATTTGATTCCTCATGGTTAGAAACAAAAAACTTAGTGCAAAAATAAAATGATGTTACTTCACCATTATTATTATACCTACATAAATTTTAATAATCACCCAAAAAAACATATTTAATTGATTTGACTCCTTATAGTTAGAAACAAAAAACTTAGTGCAAAAATAAAATGATGTTACTTCACAATTATTATTATACCTACATAGGATATATTGAGATCAGTTTTTGGGTTGTCTTTTTATTAGTTTGTTTTGGAAAAAAAGAAATTTTACCATTTTCTAAAGTTTAATATTAGAAATTTAATTTTATTATCTTTTAATAATATTTTAATTTACTTATTTTTAATATGATGGGTTGTATTTTTATTGTTTAGTGATTATATTGTACACTCATATATTTATGAAAATTTATTACGTACCAGTAAATAGATTGTTGCTCCATAGCATTCACGTGGGATATTTGAAATGGTAATTTGAATTGTTGGTCCACAACATACACATGTCCCTAGCACAAGCCTCACGCCATCGTCCACGTGAACTCCATGTGTCTCTTGTACTTGGCACCCTCAATGGTAGAGATTTAATTTGTGGAAACGAAGGGCTGAGATTGAACTCCTTAAAACCTAGCCAATTTACCCTAGTCATCCAACTTCCTTCGAATTTAATTTACATTTTGGGTTTCACTAGAGCCTTGCTCTGAAAATTTGGCAAGGCATGAGTGGTAAGTTAGGACTTTGTGGATGTATGGCTTCTATTACACTTGTAAATTGCAACCAAGGAATTCTTGAACATCTAGAGCTAGCTAAGTATTGCTCAAGTATTTCTTTTAAATTTTATTCTAGGTACTTAATTTTTCTTACTCATTTCCCGCCTTCAATGATGCTCATAAAATTGCTATCATTTGCAGGTTTCATGATAATAAGGTTTTAAATTTTATACTTACTACAATGTGCAGGGATTTTTCTTTAGTGAGGATCCTTGCTTTATCATTTTTAGAAGCTTATTTAGGTTATTGATAAACCCTTGGCCATTTATAGTTCCAGATGGATACCACTCAAGTTCCTTTTGTGTATGGCTTGTTAAAATTATGCAACTGCGATCAAATTCCACTTTGGAAAAATCATATGATGAAGATAATAATTGCAATAGATTCCTCTTTTCGAGAGGACCATAACCGACCGAAAGATCACCTTATTTGGACAAGAAGAAGTGGGTTTTTGAATTTATTTATTTATTCATGTGTATTGGATTAGGTCGACCCTAAGCACATGTACAATTGGATAGGTCGACCTAAACCCCAAGTGGACCCTCATGAAAGCCTATAAATAGAAGGTACCTCAAGCTCAATTGGACACATCGATCAAGCCATCTTCTCTTCTCTTATTGTTTTGGTTCGCACAAGTATGACAGAGGAAAGCTCGTGCAAAGGCTCTGAAACTACAAGGTCAAATCTCGCACGCATTTAGGGCTTTTGCGTTTCAGATGCTAGCTCGTAACTATGGATTTTCATCACTGGGAAATGGCACAGTATGGTCAAAATAACGTATAAGAAGTCTTGGATTCTCGCTCTCAGTGTCTACGGGATCGTTTGGGAGGTTAAGGTTTTCGTACTTCTGTTTGAATTCTAGACAGACACACATAATGGTCTAGGGAGCATCTAGGCTGAAATAGATGCTTGCACAAAAGCCTAAAGAGAGTGCCCAGGGTTTGCGGTAGATCTCGGTATGGTTGGTCCCCAGATGCCCTACACGCAGTTCAGTAGGGAGCATCCAGATTAGTCCTACATGCATACATCCAAGTCCCCTGAGAGTGTCTATATCTCTCTTAGGTGCTCACGCAACTCCTTCTCCATGCGTCCAAGACCAAAAGATGAGTTATCAATATGCAATCATGTTTAACAATGTTCAACTTAGTGACAAAAATATCCAACAGTTGACTACAGTTAATGACAACATATTACAGTCCTCAGACTCAAGGTTTTGATTATAAGCATGATTAGATTCATTTCATGGATATTGTAGTTGTTTTGTTGCATATATAAAGTTATGAATCATTGTACTCTCTTTTCTTGAATCAATTTATAACAATCTAAGAAGAAGAATATTTGCAAGGGTTTTCCCCGAGTGGGTTTTTCCCTGGTCTCAGACCAATCTTGGTGTCTCTATGTGTGTGCATTTTTTTCTTCTATTGTTCAATTATGTTTTGTTGCATTGATGATGATCTTATTATTTCTACATAATTGCATATGTTGATGAATAATGGTGTAGATCTAAATAATGTAATGATGATATGGGGTGAACTTAATGTATTAATGAACAAATACAATTACCAAGAAAAGAACAATGTATCCCTATGGAAAATTAACATGGTATCAGAGTTGGGCTGAAGAAAAGACATGGAGATCACCCTGATGATGATACCATTGATGGAAGCAAGAGGAGGATGGTGGAGACCTAAAACAATTCTATGGTTGGAAGAAAATCCTAGGAAACTTTATTATTAGGGTTTCATGGATTCTATGAGGTTAGGTTTGGAAAGAAAAACTTGGTTTATGGAAAAGACATGAGATATAGCATGGTCAATGTGAAGAGGCTCAAGCACTTGCGAGACATTTGATGAAGCCCTAGATAGGATAATCCCTAATAGACCTCATTGGTTGATTAAAGGTAATAGTGTTATGTGGGCTATGGATGGTGATGGTTGGTTCTAGAGGGAGAAGATCTCCTCTCATTAAAGATGAGTATTTCTTGAATTATGATGCCTCTTACTTTTGTTTAGACTTATGGATATTATTGTTATGCTTATTTTTTGTACTTCCTGCATATGTATTTGAGTATATGGATGTTTCTAACCTCCTTTATGAAGATGTGATCATTTGAAATGTAGGAAGGATGGCTAGAGTTTGAAAAGGTCAAAACACACTATATGAAAAGATGACAAGTTTCCTATGTCTAATAAAATGGTGCACATGTAATACCACAAGGTATACATGATATGTTGTATTTCAATAGTAAAATTGACGGCTACGTAAGCCCTAAGATATGATGTGAATGTCTCTTTCATTAATGACTGATACATGCATAGGAAAGTGACTTGGATCTATATATCCTATGATGAAATGATGCACCTCGTGTTAAAAATTTTGATCTTCTTGAATTTTATGAGGTTATCTAATGTTGATGCATTGATATACTTGATGTTTGGATGCCATCTATCCATTGGATATCATGATCCTATAAATAAGGCTAGCACCTTGACTCTAGTAGATGAAACTCTTGATGCTTGATGATGGATTTCACATAGAAGGTTATCTCATTAATTCTTATACATGATATTATTGATAATTATTGAGATAAGCATGCTGAAATCTAATGAAAAGAGAGAGATTGACACTCTTGTTTTTTTGGTAACATTTTGTTGAATGACATAGGTTGATTCTATTAATAATGATAAGCATGGTAACCATGATGATAGAGGTATAACTATGATATTGATATTCTAGATCTCTTACTACCTATGGTCATTTCTTGATGGCATATGGTTAAACTGAATGCCCTAACTTGATGGAGTGAGTTGATAGAAAGTGTTATTGTGTTCATAATATCTGAGATATGATGTTGCATTTATTGGTTGCTTTAACCTTTAATAGAAGATAAATGATATGATGTTTATTACCGTGATAGATATATGTCTATGATCTAGAAAATATGTCGATTGCATGACTCTAGTAGAGACAAGTTGATGATATGAATGAAGATGAATGAAGTAGATTCCCATTTAGAGGGAGAATCTCTTCTCAACTTTCTTACTCACATTAATTTCTTTATTATGTACTGTTGAAGGATAATTAATGTGCATCCAACATTATTAAATTGTAGCAAAGTCTTAGATCTGAAGCTTGTACAAAAGTAGGGTTTCTATTTTGGATGCAGGCACAGAACTAGGAGATTTCATCCCTGGACACACTCATTCTAAGGTTAAGATAACGTCCAGGAAGCTAAAGACGCTCCCACGATAACCTGAAGGGAGAATCTAAGGGTTTGACTACATTTCACCATCATCTGAATTTTTATGAAGATGTATTAACTCTAAATCTAGGTGTCTCTAACATTTTATGCCATTGTAAACTGATTTATGAAGTTGTTGGGTTAAATTGTTGATCAGAGAAAAGTGAAGTATTGTGCATGAAATCAAATGTTCACCTAGAAGGTGTCAATACCAAAAATGCGTTGTAGATAAAAGTAAGATCTGAAAGAAGGAAAAGGTTTAATGTTTTCCATAATATTAACATGAAGACTAAACTTGTGTTTGCAAGTGATCAAGACATACATATGGATATGTCATTATATTTGAGGTTTGTGCTACTAGAGTTTGACATGATTTGGTTGATTTATATAGATGAAAATTGTTTGGAGTTTTGACATGATGCTTGCCAATGACTTAGAACTTTGAATTGATGATTGAGATGTGTTTTGGACTATAGATCTCTCTACGATAACAATTTGGACTTGACCTAATAACTAATGATTTGTTTTGACGATTTTTTATTTTCCCTGATATCAATGATATGTGGGCATTGTAACCTTCAAAGACTTAGGTGTGTAGTCAGAAAAAAAAAGAAAAAAGAAAAAAAAATAATATATATATATATATATATATATATATATATATATATATATATAGATATATATATATATATATATATATATATATATATTGGTTTTGCCTCCTTGTTCCTAGCAAAATGGTTAAAGTATTGATAATTGTGATTCAGTATGAAGATGGAACATACATGATTTATCCTTGGTGTATGTATTTGCATTTAGGCACAAAAATGACTTGTATTATGATTATTAGAATGACTTGATGAAGTTTTGGATTGATATTTCATGGTTAATTACAACTTGTTGGCATGATACTGAGTGAATTCAAGACTTGATATGAGCTCTACCTGTTAATTTATTGAAAGAATTGATATTGTGATATTGATGAATTTCATAATAGTTTTGATCTGACTTCTAAATTCTAATGAACTAATTAAGAGGGATATGACTTTTGAAGCTAGAAATGATGTATTGTGGCATGATTAATCAATTTCTAAAATTTGGGAAAGAAATTTTATATTGCAAGGCTACTGAAAAATGTTTTTGAATAAAGAAATGCGAATCCTTGGATACTCCGATTGAATTACAAGATATTAAACTTGACTTAGCAACCAACAGTTGATTGAAGCATATATATATACTTGATGTGCATAGAACATGAATAAATTCATGATTGAGTTGCTTCATTCACATAGAGTTCCCACAGAACATCATTTGGAATATTTGCATGAAAAGTTCTATTTTTGAGGCTGAGATATTTCACCTATGATATGTGACTACATGGATGATGAGCACATATGAGTGCTACCTTAATATGAGAGATGGCATGATATTATTGATGACAGGTCCATAGATTTTTACTCGACCGAGATTGAGTATGATGTTGCTAGAATGGCTAACTGAAACGTAGGATGTAGAAGCTCCTTAGAGATCTGTCTAATCAGGATATGAATATGACATGGATACATTGCGATGACATAAAATCCCATATATATATTTGGGACCAATATACTTCCATATTTTGAGACAGTGTAGTTGTTTGAGACAAGCTTTAACACCTACTTGAGAGGGAAGATGATTATGGTATCCTTTTGTGATTTATATGATTATTTATGATCTAACCTGATATTTTATTTGATGTCATGTATGAACAGGAAAAAACTACTATTGAGACAAGAAGATACCATATTTGAGTATGATGATAACAACACTAATTGAGGACACTTAGCTAACTCTTCCTCCCTGTCTGATTTCCCAGGGTGAGGAATTGAGATAGAGGGCTCCTATGGTTAAGGGAACTCTGGAAAATAGGGTATGATGCCTATCATTGACCCATAGGGTTGGAGATGATTCTCCCTATCTTCATAGGGTCGGAGAATGCTACTCCCCTGTCTAGTCTTTGTAGAGTATACCCTAGTTGGCATCACACCGACAAGAAAGGAGTTTCAGGAATACCACTCCCTGTTTGGCCAACATATTGAGAATGTACTTGGGGGGTACAACCCAAGTTGATTATGATGCAATTGTTCTACCACATAACTATTCAGGGTCATCAATGGGAAGATCAATAGGAAATAGGATGGGTTGAGATAACCCTATACAGTTCTTGGTTGAGATTGAGGTCCTTCATGTAATCCCAGGGTCAATATGTGCTCCCCTTTGTGTTTAGATATCCTATTGCTCGATATGGGGTTGTAGATGCATATCTCCCCCATGAGATTCCAGGTCGATATGTGCTCCCCAACGTGGTTACAGGTTGAGATGTGCTCCTTGATGATATGCTCTTCGATGATGATTTATGATGATATTTCGGGTAGTAGACCATTGGTAAAGGTTCTGGATAGTATCCTGAAGGAGAGAGGGTGGTAGCTTAAGCTCCCCTCCAATTAAAAATGCTTCTTCTTCTAGATTTGAGAATGTTCAACATATGAGAAGAAACAATCAAGAGATAAGAAAGAACAAACAAGGATTATATTGAGGTGTACATTGATGAGTTTTGATGATGAGACATTTGAGATGGTCATGGCATGACATATACACGAGAGAGGTGATTAGTGATAACATGATAAGATACTAGAATGGCGTACTGATCGATGGATAAAAATTGGCACGTGGAATTCTCCATAGTTGAGAGGGAGTGTTAAAATTTTTTAGCTTCGATCAAATTCCACTTTGGATAACTCATATTATGAATATAATAATTGCAATAGATTCATCTTTTTGAGAGTACCAAAATCGTCCTAAAAATCACCTTATTTGGACAAGTGGAAGTCAATTATTGAATTTATTTATTTATTTATGTATATTGGATTGGGTCAGCCCTAAGCACATGTGCAATTAGACATCTCAACCTCAACCCCGAGTGGACCCTCATGAAATCTTATAAATAGAAGAGACCTCAAGCTCATTTAGACACATTGATCAAGTCATATTCTCTTCTCTTATTATCTTGGTTCGCATATGTATGACAGAGGAAGGCTTGCACAAAGGGTTTGAAACTACAAGGTTGAAGCTCACACGCATTTAGGGTTTCTCGGTCTCGGTTGCTAACTCATAATAATGGATTTTCGTCCTTGGACACAAGCACAGTATGGTCAAGACAACATCCAGGAAGCCTTGGACACTCGCACTCAATATCTAAGGGAGCGTCTAGGAGGTTAAGGTTTCCACAATTCAGTATGGATCATGAATGCACACAAAAAATGAACTAGGGAGCATCTGGGTCGACATAGATGCTCACATAGAATCATGAAGAGATTTTATAGGGTTTGAGGAAGATCTGGTTATGGTTGGTCCCCAAACGCCCACACACAATTCACCTAGGAGTGTCCATATCAGTCCCAGATGCATACATCAAGTTCTCTTGAGAGCATCTAGATCTGTCTTAGATGCTTGCACAACTCCTTTTCCATGCATCGATGACCAAAATATGAGCTATCAGTATGTAGTTGTGTTCAACAATGTTCAGCTGAGTGACAACAATATCCAACATTTGACTATAGTCAGTGACAACATACTAGAGTCCTTACAATCAAGGTTTTGATTATAAGCATGATTAGATTCATTTCATGGATATCATAGTTGTTTTGTTGGATAGATAAAGTTATGGATCATTGTACTCTCATTTGTTGAATAATTTCATGATGATCTAAGAAGAAGAATGTTTGTAAGGGTTTTCCTTGTAATGGGATTTTCCATGGTCTCGAACAATCCTGGTGTCTCTATGTGTGTGCATGTTTTTTTCTATTGTTCCATTATGTTTCTCTACATTTACGATGATGTTTTTCTTTCTACATAATTGCATATGCTAATGAATAATGGAATAGATCTGAATAATGTAATGATGATATGGGGTGAACTTAATGTATTAATGAAGAAATTAAATTATCAAAGCAAAGAACAATGTAGCCCAATGAAAAACTAACATGGATTCTACAATTTCTCTGTTGAATAAATTTAACTGTTATCTCCTTTTTAATTCCAATGTTGTTTAGTTGTTAGGGTTTAGTACATGATTTTAAATAGTCTTATTACCCTTTATATGGTGGATGTACTCAAAACATTCTCATTGGTAAACAAATAAATTTTCTCTCTATCATTAACGTCAATCATTATAATCACAAAGGTTTCTAATTTATTTTTCATTGTGGCCATCTTCCGGTCTTTATTTATTTATTTTTTCCATCTGTTTTTTTTTTACAAAATACATCATATTTTTCCTTCATATTTTTTCTCAAAAAACATCATATGATTGAAGAGAGGGAACGTATTTTCTATGTATATTCAATTTCGTTGAATTCATTCTTGCTTACATTAACAACTTCTTCCTATTCATAGAGGCAGAACAACAAGGTAACTCTTCCCTTATCAGGTAATAGGTGGCATCAATTTTCTTTTTTCAAGTCTCACTTTACTTTTATATTTCGATATATGTATCTATACAATATATTAATCCTATAGGAACTGGATGGATTTGTAGTTGTGAATTATAAAAAGTGTTCATTGGCATTATGGAGGTTTCCACTAGTAGGGAAAATTGAATCAATTTTATGTTTGGCCTATAGGTTGGCCTTCTCCCTAAATTCCTCTTTTCTCTGTGGCTACGAAGGGCACATGATGTGCATGTTCAACTAAGGTTTCCAAACCAATATGGAGTTTATTAGTTTCTTTTTATTTGATTCAACAATATGGTCATGGGTTTGGGTTGTCATCACCACATTTTGGCACTAGCCTCTAGTTTAATAGATTGTATCACTCTTTTGGATGGAACATAATATAAGCATCCAATTTTTATGTCGAAGTATTTTTTTGAGTATATGAAAATCATTGGTATAAAGTATGGTTTGACTCATGTATACATTTCTTTGTTAAATTAAAGACCAGTAATTATGCCTTTGGCCTTGAGTTTAATAGATTGTATTTATCTTTTGGATGGAACGTAGTATAAGCATCCAATTTTTTTGTCCAGGTTATTTTTGAGTATATGAAAATCATTGGTGTAACGAAACAATGTGCGAGACAACGATGAAGCAAGGGTATTTTTTGGAAGCAGGGACACGGATGCATCATTTCCCAAAATTCTAGGAAGCTAAGCGTCTCAGAAGAATATATATATATATATATATATATATATATATATATATATATATAGATAGTATAATTTTTTGCATCTATAATTAAAATAACATCCCAAATACCAAATTAGTTGTAGAATACATGAAAACATGCATATTTTTACAGAAATCAAGATAGATATGGGATCCATGATTTGATTGTACATTTATGGTTAATTATTCAAGCAACAACCATCTATATTCTAGAAATTACAAACATGCATCAATTCTTTAAGCATATGATAAAACATAAAACATTTAGAAGATAAAGTCATCAAATATTTAAATAACTTATATAGCAAGTGAGAAACTGTAACATGAGTCATGTCCAAAATACAAATAATAATGTTTACAAAATAGGTCATTTGGACAACATCAAGACTCAAGTACACATTGAACTAGGAAGGGTAAGACAAAAATGTTCAAATTCATAACAAGAGTCTACAAGTCTAATCTATGACAAAATTAGTAAACTATGAATATATATACTAATCTCTCCTCCTTCCACCACAAACAGGGTGTGAGCCTCCACATGGTGGAAATGAAGAAGATGGTGGCTCTGGAAGTGGTGGAAGTGACTGTGGAACTGATGAATATGAAGCCCCTGCTATTGGTGTTGAAGCATGGAACCTAGGAACCAAGGGACAGGGATGGGGGTGGCATCTCAACCCAATCATCATCACCCTGGATAAGATCATCCTCCAATTTCTCTAATTGCAACACTCCATCCTCCAAATTAGGCTCCTCTAGATTTTTGTCCCAAACCTAAAGGTCTTTATTAGTATTTTCATCATCACGGTAATAGGATAACAATTGCAAGTTGTAGTGAACATAAAGCAAGCTCTGTGCCTAGTCTAAATTTAACATGTTCCTTTTAACACCGTGGATGAAAAAATAAGAGCTCAAACACCTATCTACAGAATAAGTGTTTACTACCTGTGATATCACCTTCAATGCCAAAGTTTGTAGAAGTGGAGTAGCAACTCCATGCATGTTCCACCACTCAAGAGACGAAAAATTCTCTCGATCTCTAATTTCATTCATTCTCCCAAATGGACGAGTGCTAAGCATATAATTTCTAAAATGTTTCCATACCATGGTAACCTCCTCATTAGGGATTAATTTATCGTATGCTTTCATATAATTAGATATAACCTTTGGATGTAGGTGTCGTTTTTTCACGCTCCCCCCTAGGTGTTGGTGTTGAAATCCATGCTAGATTATAGAATCTAGTTATCAAAACATATGCTAAGTAATGAAATGGAACACTTAGCATATCCGATAGTTTTTCTACCTTTGCACAAATATAATTATACAAGATAATGTATCTAGTCTCAACAATGTCTTTGTAGGTTTTAAACCCGTAAATAAATTACCAGCATACAAATTATAAAAATAGAAAATAAACAATGGCGAGAACATAACACATAAAACAAATATACACAGATATTTTCCCTTGGACCCCAAAACTAGGACTACTAGATTTATTTTTCATTATGTTCCTTTCAATGTTACAATACATATATATACAAATCCCAATTCATTAACCTTGTATTAGAACATAACAATAGTTCCCTTGACCGGATCTACAAAATACCATGGACTGAAAACCATCACGCCCAAAACCATGTGTGAAATCCATGCACAAAACCATAGGAAGTTTCGCTAGTCGTGGAAAGAATATAACACAACCCAACATTATTTACTCTGCTCCAACATGCTATCCATTTTCTCATACACCTCCCCAATTATTGGTCAATTTAAATCTACAAACTTGATCATGTAATAAATTGGTTTGGTGAATTGCGAAACATATTTAATATGTGACCAAAAGTAATTGTCAATAATAGTTTCCTTGGCTACATCAGCACCATCTCTATTAGTGCTAATTTCTTCCCATGATTTAGAGGTCACCATATTATTTAAATCTTGTCTCACATTCACTAGCCACCTAAAGGTGAGGTAATAACTTCCAAATCTTCTTTTTGCAAGTTTAAGTAACTACAACTTGCAGTAAGTACCATAAATGTAGTTTAAACTTGTATGTCATCTGATAAATTTAATGGGTTGCTTCCCTCTCTTGTAAATCTAATTAATCCATCTACATTCTTTATGCTTCATAATATCATGCATTTATTAGGTTCAATGTGTGCACCAAGCATCCAGACCAAAATATGTGTTGATGACTACGCTTAATAATTTTTCCTGTTTCCTTACAATTTGTTCCATTATCAATGATCACTTAAACCACATTATTAGGACCAACATAGTTTATCGATTGCAATAGGAGATCTACAATGTTTTGGGCAGTTACACTAATAGAGGGTGAAGCATGAGATGTAATAAATACCGCGCCACTAGCAGAAACACCAAGGAAATTTATCAAATGTTGGTTTCTAAATTTTGTCCACCCATCTGATACAATGGATACTCCACAATCCAACGACTCATTTGTGAAATGTGTCAAATCTCTTTGAGCCTTTACTTTTTCTATTTCTAACAACATTGTTCTATCTTTCTCATAGTTGGGGCTCTTGTATCCTTTTGGGGCTTCACTGATGGCCTTAACCATATCATGAAAATAGGGAGAGAGGAGCACATTGAATGGTATACTGCAAGAACAAAGAAACCAGACTATCTTTCTAGACACATCATCCCTCCCAACAACATTCAAGAAATCCCCTATTGTTCTTCTACTTACAGAGGTTGCACAAGTACTAAGAGGAGATGAGCTACCAAATATAGATGTTGAACTTGATTTAGAATGAGTTTGTTGTTTCTTGCTTTTTTGTTGTGCAACATACTCTATTTGGCTGTATTTTGATTCTTTTTTCAGTTAAAACCTTCAGGAAATTTGCTATCCCCACAACACCCTTTTTGTCATCACTCTCAAAAACCCCACAAAGGTGCCTCCTCGCATGGGTGTCAACCATTATATTTTTTTTCCCATGACAACTGTGAGGGTACAAAAACGTGTAGCTTCCACTACCTTTTCCCCCTTCAAGTTTGGTCACATAATTCCATAAGGGTTTCAATGCAGCTTTCCCCTCTATAATTTTAGTGTTCTCTTCATCCCCTTCCTCATCATACATTGGGTCACTCATATGGGGACCACTATCCTCTTTTTATTCTTCTCTTTTATTCCTACTCCCTCTTTCCATCATGAAAAGCAAAAGTGGAATGATACATAGAAGCCAAAATAACATCATTTTGGAATATGAATATAGTTGGACAATCTGCAATGAAATGAGAAAGAAGAAATAATGGGAAAGAGTAGGAGAGGGAGGAGAAAAAATAAAAACAACAATGACAGAAAAATGAGGGAGTTTGGGCTTTTCACTTACCTCTTTAGCTCTTGTAGATTGAAGCCTTTCTTTACTCCTCTAAGGTCCTCCTCCTTGCCTACTCCTAGTACCTCCTACTTCACTCCTCTAAGATCTTTTCAAGCCTCTCTTATCCTCTCTTTCTCCTCTCTTCTACAAGCTCTCCAGAAATAGAAGAGTGAGGAAATGATATTTATCCCCATCTATCATTTCTCTGACTCAACCTAAACCCACCCCTAACTCAAGTTAAACAAAAATAAATAAATAAAATTGTTTTTTTGGGCCGGACACGTGGAATCGCCCATCGGGCATTGGATCCACTCGAGATCCATATGGGTCTATGCCTGATCCGACATGTATCTGAGCCGAATCCAATTCTGGATTTGTGGTTCGGAAATCTAGAACCATGGATCGGGTTGGCACAACTCCAAAATTCTAGGAACTATTATTTCCGAGGAAAAATTATATTGGAACCGGAAGCAGTCATAGAAACAAGAACTTGACAGCGACAAAATCGATCAATTTCAGAGTATCTTATCAAGTGGAATAACTTATCCGCTGAAGATTCCACATGGGAGGATGAGAATTTTATGCAGAAGTATCCAGAACTACTCAAGCATTGAGGACAACACTTTTTTGAAGGCGAGGGGCATGTTGGGTCCCTATAATACTAGTGATTACCCCATTACTATTGTAGTTATACCCCTTATTAATATTGTTGTACCCCTATTGCCCCCATATTTTATTACTGTGCCCCATAGAATCCCTCTATTGTTATTTTTGTGGCTTTATATTATTATTGTTAGGTCGGCTGGTTTATATTGTGACTCCTTAGACTCCTATATATAGAAAGGAGGTTTTGTCATTTGAATCATCCAAGAATTGTTCATTTATGTAATGTAAAGGAGGTTTCCCCCTCGAAGAGGCTGAATTCTAAGGCGTTGATCTATCTTCTCTATCTTTTCTTGAGCTGGTTTCATAACACCTCATCCATAAAAAGGATTCTGAGGATCAGTTGGAAACATTTTTTCAGTTCAGTGTCGTAGCACTCTCATTACTCTCTCTCTCTCTCTCTCTTGGATACTTAGAATTTTCTTGGAGCACTTTGGCAGTGGAGCAAGAAAGGAAAAGAAGCTAAGAGGAAGCAAAGATCAAGTAGGGAAATGTAGGATCAAGCAGCTACAGTAGGCTTCATTGTAGGTATCAACTTGCATGTGTATTTTACTTGCTATATTTGGCATGCATGGGATTTAATGTGTTTCTTTTATACCATGGCATGGGTTTTGTGAGGTGTGGCAGTATTGTCAGCCTAGCCTTTCCATTTGCTGATAGCTTTGATGAGACAGGTTCTCTCATTCGGTTTATGTGGGATGGCTGGATTGGATTCAACACTCAGTGGGGTGGATATTTGAATTGACAAACACACGGTGTAGTGGTCCTTGAACCAAACCGAGGATCATGAAGCCATTGGCCTATTAACCCATGAACCAAACTGTGGGTTGTGGTAAATCCAGATTGTGTACCTCAGAGGGAGAAAGAACCATTGCTAGTCAATGTCGGGATATATGGTAAAGCCAAGAGGTGGATTTTCTCTCTGTTGGGCCTAGTGGTTCCAGGATTGAATCCACGGTAAATCCTAGAGTATGTCTCATTAGTGATCCCTAGATTGGACTGTGGATGCATGGTAAACCCTGATATACTAGGAGGCACTCAAATTCCTCATGGTCTAAGCGGAGAACTTCGGTGGAATCCACATTGATTGGTGATTCTGATGTGTTCTATGAGTCCCACATTCATGCTTGGAATATGGAACTGGAGTGATTGGATGAAGAGAGACTTAGCTCATCTAATCTATGGTCGGGTGGAACGTGGTAGTCACATCTCCGATTGGTTCATTGCATCTATTAATGAGAAATTAATTCCCTTGATTTTCATTCGCAAATGTACTGATGTACATATGGATTGTGATGGTTGATATGTTTATTGTATTTTTGTTTGTATTATTCAGGTTATATGTACATTTAATGACAAGAGATATGTATGGATCTCAACATGTTTTTAATTGTATGTGAATGGATAATGTGTCTATGACCTAATAGATGAATATGCAGCAAATGACATGAGAAAAAAATGGTTCATAGTGATTCTCAGATAAGTATGAGATTCCTACACTTAATTATGTTCTTTACACTTGTAGGTTACATATTGATGACACATTTGACGAAATTCCTATCATGGCTAGTAGGGGTCTGGTTAAGGTCTTGTTGAACTTATTTCTTTTACTTCATTGTTTCACTGTATTCTTATTAATTTCATGCTATCATTCCATTTTGCGCAGTGGCCTGGGCTCTAGGCTTGAAAAAGTGGCTTAAATCCTGGGGTTGTTGGCACAAAACTGGCAATTTTTGTACACAGTCATTGGAAGTTAGGCCTATGAGAGTGACTTTAGGTTGTTGGTGTCTCCCTTTCCCATAACATGAGAGCGACTATGGCCTAATAGATCCAGAATAATAGTGGGACCCAGGGATAGGTTGCCTGAGTGGTTGACTTGTTTCCTGAGGGTTCTATTGATGATGTTGTATGACTATGTATGACGTTCTATCAATTCCACTTCCTTAAGGTCACATAGGAGGTCAAATTTGATCATATTAGCCTCTCATCTCATTTTTACCCTTGTTGGCAGGGTTACTTGGGTGGATGTGAGAGGAGAGTGTTACACTCATGCAGTTCAAAGAACTTACTCATGCTAAGTAACCAAGCCTCTGCATCCTTAGGCTTCTTCAACTTTGCATCAAAAGTAGGTGGATTTTATTTATCAAAATCATATAGAAATTATCTGCTACCACTCCTCCTATAAGGGTGATAACGATGATGACCATGATGTCTCTCATAACCAGAACTAGAATAGTACTTGTGTCCATCACCTCTCCTATTTGGAGTATGCAACAATCTACCGTATTTGATCATGTCATCTCTATCTGACTTGTGAACACCATGAGACCTATGGCCATATGCCCCATTAGTCCCATCCTCCTATCCATAGCTGATCCAAAGTGATCACTCTCTCTCCAATTCTTACAAAATCTAAAGAATTACTATATTAACTTCTGCTTGTTTCTCTTGTTCCTACATGATTATGCCATTATCTCCTTTACAACTCCTTATTTCTTCTTTTAGACACCTCACTGTGTCTACTAAGTTAGAAGAGTGCCCAAAACCATGGTGTGCATCTGATTCATAAGGAGAATCTTTGTATTCAACCATCTTTCTAGTCATCTTGTTCTTTTCCTACAAGGCACACTATGTAAGATAAACCAAATAATAAAGAAAACAATGTACCTAAGTATAACTCGGGTAGGATATCTCATCGGCAAGACAGACCATATTAGCACCATACATATATAAAAATATTCATATCAACATTTAATCATCATCTCAACCATTATCCAATCATTAATGCATGACCATACCCAACACACATCGTGCCCTCATGCATAGCAACTATAACCATATCACTATATGCATAACAACATATGTATGACACACATGCATACACATTACATAAAAACATTGACATGCATATCTTGTGAATAATTGACATAAACTCATGATAAACTCATCCAATGACAACACCATTAATTTTTCACATGGCAACACCATTGAAACAATAACCAACACCATGCATACACATCCAGTACATAGACCACAGACATGAAAACATATATGCAACCGAAATGAATGCATGACCAACACATTTCCCATCTAGTCTAAGGGGTTAACCATACTTTGATACCACTCTGTAACACCCTCCTCCCACATCTACCCAAGTAACCAGGGAACTGGGATAAAGATGTGACGAGAGGCTACTATGATCTAATTCAACCTCCTAGGTCACTTTAAGGAAGTGGAATCGACCAAACACAACCAGACTGACCATCCACACATCCTACATGACCTCCAGGAGCTACCCCACCCTTCCAAGTGACCAATCCCTAAGGAAACTCATTAGACCTAGAGCCCTAGTCACTCCCTTGCCAAGCCCTCCAAGCGACTGAGGGTCCCAGTCACTCCCATAAGCATTCCTGAGTGAGACTGTAGCCTTTTTGTGCCAGTGTTATGTCAGTGACTGTGAGATTTAAGGCTAAATTCTAAGGCGATGACCCAGTCGCTATGCAAAACTTCATGGAGTTTATAGAAATGAAAAGAAACATAGAGACAATGATGCCGATGAAAGTTATTGAGAAAAGCTTTCACTGGACCCCTTGATCCAGGAGGATCCTAGAGGATTGATCCAAGAGGATCTTTAAAAAGTACCATTGGCATGGTAGAAGGCTCAAAACTCAAAGTGGTAGAATCTATCTAAAACTTGGCATTGGCTCGAAGTTCTCATCATCCTAATTCCAACCATGTGAACAACACTCTAATCCAAGTTCATATGAAGAAGTTAGAACAAGTCAAAGTTAAAGTTTGACTTATCAAGGTGGTAGGAGGAGATGACATAGAAAAGGTCTCAGTGAATGGGGAAGTTCCAAGTGAAAGGATGTCATTAGGTCTCGCATATTACATATCACAGAAAAATAGAGGTCATGGGTTAAGGAATCAACCCCTAGCATTATCGATTTGAGATTGTGATATCACATATCACCGATTGGAGGTGGAAAAGTGTTGAATAATCACCCCCCCACAGAGCCAAGGTTGTGATGCAATCAAATTGCAATGGCAAATTGCAACGGGACTAGTCATATGGAGTACCATCCCATGATCCCCCGATTGCGATTTGCGATGGGCTTCAGACCCGATATTTTATACAGTGTGTTTCATAACCCCGATGGGTCCGCTGTTATCGAAAAGGTTTGGGTCTCTACGATGATGGAGATTGCGATTTGTGATGGGGGCTTCGGGACCCAATACTCTATGCTTTATGTTTAATAATCCCAGCGGGTCCGCAATGTGCCTAATGTATGGATGTTGGGTTCATCTGCTGATTGTGATTTGTGATGGCATTCCCAGATGCAATATTTTATATATTTCATGTTTCATATTTCTGGCAGGTCCACCATATCGCAAAGTGCCTGTTGTTTAGGCTTGGGTTTGTTTGGCGATTGCGGGGAACACCAATAGTCATGCCACCGAGTTAAACACACAGTTTAAAAGGAGTTTCACCTTATTTGTAAGGTTGTTCCCATGTCTTAGTTAGGCCCAAGAACCTTTGTTGGGAATCAAATCCGACTGCTTAACTTGGTCTATGGTTGGAAATTGCCTCGGTATTGAGGGATTTGTTGCCATGCTTACATAAAAGACCATTTGTGTCGGAAGAAGGGGAGGTCTAGCCGATTAGAACAGGCATCGTAGTGTGCAGTAGAACCTAACGTGGGAATAGGTTGGGACCTCGCCTTGAGGCTTAGGTAGGTTCCAAGAAGTTGCAAAAGGCTCGATTATCCAAATTAGTTGTTTGGATAGGCATTTTTCCACGATTTTTTCACCAAGATTTCATTGGTATTCTTTGTTTCTAAATATGGGCTCTCCATTCTTCCTCCATCTTCTAGCTTGGAGGTACAAGGATTGTAAATACTTTTGCTTGTAATTTTATCTCTTTTTATGCCACTTAATGAAAGAAGGCCTCCCTACTATTGAGCAGGGCCTAGAGACGTAATCCAAATTGGATGAACTCTGTAATCAAATCATTATGTCATGGTTTCATGTTCTTCTGGTTATTTCTGCATTGTTTATGTGTTTTTAAGTTCCATGGTTAATTAGTTATGTTATATGTAATTCAGATGCATCTATAAGAAAAAAACCTCGGATCACCCCTACTAGCCATGACTAGAATTTCATCAAACATGCCACAAATATGCATTCTACATGTCACAATAATAGATCTAAGCATAGGGTTCTTATACTTATCTGAGAATCGCTAAGAATCATTGATGACTTTTCACATTAGATGCATTATCATCTATTAGGTCATAGATTCATTGCTCAATCATTTACAAATTAAAACATGATGAGAACCATGCATTTCCATTTTCATAAAACATATTCATAACCAGCATATAAAAAACATAAATAATGCAGATACAAAATCCATAAAGGCCACACATAATATAGTAATTTTACATAGAAAATACCAAGGAAAGAAACTCTTATTATTTAATGTAAAATCCAATTCGATATGGGACTACCACACTACACTCGACCATAGATTGGATGAGCGAAATCTTTGTTCAGCTAATCACCCCCGCACCATATTCCAAGCATGAATGTGGGACTCAAAACAAAATAACTAACTCGGGATTCCTAAGGCTAAACCACCTCACCCTCATCAATAGAATCATGCATTACCGCAATCCTCACCAGATCACTAGGTCATAAAAAGGCATGGATTCAACTGGATTTCTCCACCTACCCTGTGAGGAATTTTCCTATCTGCTAGTTTGTAGCCTTTACCGCAATCTACAGTCCAATCTAGGGATCACTCGGACATAGTCGAGACACCACCCTCCAACCTTTACTGTCATGGAAAATTTTAGGGGCTAATATTTGCAAGTGGGCTAATTTTCAACGGTTTTTCCAAAAAAAAAGATTCACCAATTTCCACTTTTTTCTAAAACTGATTTGTCCAAATTTTATAGTATAAATACATTTTACCTTAAAATTTGCAAAATTTACATAAGGACTATATATAAAACTATTAGAAATTTGCATGTTTTTACAAAGATATCACCGAGGCACACAATACCTAACTTTACTGCAATCCACATTCCGATTCAAGGTCACTACGCTAGTGGCTTTAGCACAATACATAGTTCGGCTCAGGGATCACTGGGCCATGTGTATTTTCATTGAGAGATCTGAATGTCAAATTCATCGGAAATCCATCTTAGCCAAAACATGAGAACCCCATCACACCATGGTTATCTGGAAATGGCAAGTCAAGCTTGAAGAACACTATCATACCTAGAAAAACCCATGCCCATGAGAACAAGAGAAGCAAGAACACACATGCATAACCATGCATGCCAAATGTAACAAAGAAATCACACATGCAAATCGATACCTACAAGTAAACCCATTGTAGTTGCTTGTTGCTACTCCGTATTGCTTGATCTTTTTCCTTCTATTTGTATTATTTGCCTTTCTTGATCCAATGCTGAAGTGCTCCAAGAAAACTCTAAGTGTACAAGAGTGTGTGAGAAAGAGAGAATAGAGAGAAAACTTCAAAACTGAAATGACCAAAAGCCATGAATTGATCCTCAAAAGCCTTTCTATTAATGTGGCCTCTGTTTTCTTCATTTTCCATTATTTTTGATCATTTTCCTCCTCACATGCAAGTTGTGACCTTTCACCTTCCTCTTCTCCTAATTTCCATTATATTCATAAATAAATTTCAAAAAATGCCATTTCACCTTTTTAGAGCTTTTGCCATTGCCTTTGCCAATTTTCTTATCCATAATAACTAAAATGAATACACACACTATGATGTTTTGCCCAAAATTTATCTTGGAATAAGTGTCCCATAACCATGGTTAATATTGCCTTTATTAACTTTTATTACATAGAATTTTCACTGGGGATGTTACAAACAATCTCTTTCTCATACTCTTCACCATTTAAGCCAACTGCTATGGAACCTTTGTGGATTTTCCCTGAATCTTGAAAATTATTATCCATATTCATCTTCATCTCCTTCTTCTTTCGTGAACTTCACCTTGTTCATTGTAAAATATAATCAAGCCAACACCTTACCAAGTTACTTCCTCTCCGCTTGGCCAATGGTTCACTTCACTTGAACCATATTTTGACCACTCCTTTCTCTTCTAGGTTTCTACACCTACTTAGCTCATTCACTGAGAACTTCTGCTTATCCTTTGTACGTTTCTATTACCACATTGTTATCTCATTACTACTACCACACCCAAACAACACTTGCAACTTCTACAATATACAATTGATGCAAGATTCTTCAAATTATCATGATAATACATTGGCTAGAATTTGAGTGCCAGCTTCCACCCATAATACACACTTTACATTTAATAACTTCAATATGTTTTTTGACTTGAGTTATGAATTTAACTTTATAACTTTGTCATTCTCAATGAATATCTAGATTTTATAACTCAACTTTATAACTTTGTCATTCTCAATGAATATCTAGATTTAAAATCTAGATCAAAGGACTCTTAATTCTAACTCAATTTATGCAAGTACTTCGGACCATTTTAACGTGCAATGACTTTCCATAAAAGATTTAGAACTTTTATAACCATATAACTCAACACTCTTTTAAATTTTCTCTCACAACTAGTTCTCTTAGAAGCATTAAAACCCTTTCACCTTTACAAACCAATCAAAATTTCGTAAGTTTATATGATTCTCCAATACCATTTAATGAAATTTGAAAGTTCACCATTACTTTTACCTAAATTTTCTTTATAACCATATTTCATTAACCTAAAGTTTCATCATAAAGCATAATTTCACCCGCAGTTTATACCTTTTATTATTTCACATGATATATGGGAGATATCATGTTTTCACATAATATTTATTTTTCTATTACGTTCCACGTGTCAAAGAAAATTAAAGAAACACATATACTTTCAGCTAAAACTCGTGCTACTTGCCCAATCATTAAAGATGAAGGTTGGTTTCTCCTCAAACTAGATACGGATCAAAAGGCTGAATCCCGTGAAAAAAACACGAAAAATGACAAATATAGGACAACTCTTGTCAATCAAATAAATTTTCTGCATGTTGTCATGTCCATAAGCTGGGGAATTTTTGTTCTCCTTTGGTTTGACTCTAAAACCCCCAACAGGGGGGCTTCCGTCGCCCTTGTGACCCCAGCTGCACCTAGTGCAACGAAGGGGGATTCGTCACCCCGCTTTTAGCCCCCCGACTTCGAGCATGGGGTTAGTTCTGAAAATAATATAACACACGCCCAATAGTTTCCTTCTTCACAAAGATAGGCGAGAGATGGCTCAATAATTCACTCAAGAATGACTTTGAAAGTACAAAACAATCCTTCATAGATCACTCTCCATAGTTTACTAGAAATCAATCTCAATTAGGGCTCTGATACCAAAATGATGGTGTAGACCATGGGGCTTGCAATTAGAATTCACTCATACATAAAAGACCCACAGATAATACACTTCGAAATCAAATCAATTCATTAAAGATCAAAATATATACAATAAAAATATTGGATAATAATTATCCTCTCATTCCACACTTTCATTCACACACTCTAACATGCCTCGACTCATAGACTTACATATATTTATACAAATATATCTTAAAGTAATTTTTGTTTCAGATCCTAAACTAACTCCTACAATCTCTTTATATCCCAAAATTCCTCCTATGATCCAGAAAATACTCAACTAATCTTCACATCTCTAATTTTCAAGAGATCTTCTCTAAAAGATAGATCTCCTCACATCTCTAATATTCTCGATATCTCTCCTAAAAGATAGATCTAGTTACAATAATTATCATTCTCATATAATTCTCTCCTAAAAACATAAAAAAATACATTCAAACTAAATAACTTTGAAAAAGCACTCTCTTATTTAAATGGAACCCTAGGGTGGATTCTCCTCACATTATATGAAAAGTATTTACAAAACCCTTGGTGCCAAGGTAACCCAGAGATGCACAGTTGTGAGAAATTGCCTCACATGCTAATTTCAAAATAAAATGTAAGAACATCTAAAAACCCCAGTCTAAAACTGACCAATTTCTTCGATTGAGAATGTTGTCTTTTAAGGAGGAAAACAAATGGAACTTTACTTGCAAATTACAATGGAAGTAGGGAGAATAAACCCTTTGAGGCCGCATGGCTATAGTGAGGATGACATATAATTTAACCACATGCCAACCAATGGTGCTATTAACCTCGCCATGATTGGAAGTGCAAGAGGGCACATATTTACATTCAAGAGAACCTCGAAATAATAGAAGAGAATGAATAAAAACTTGAATGTTGACTAAGCTTTGAGAAAGAAAAGAAACCCCTTGCTACATGAACCCTGGTTATGAGGAAACTTCAAAAAAGAAATGGTCAAACCTAGAAGTACCAAAAGCATAGACTGTTAAAAAAAAAAATCACAAGAGTGGTTCTAAGGTGTACATAAGAGAATTTGGGGTAACTTTACCTATATAAAAGACTTGGAAGCCATAACCCGACTCAAATATCTACCATAGGTCACTTGGAAACCAGGAGACTGCAAATGAGAGTTGGGAGGCACGATGGGAGAGGGAGTTAGTTACTCCATAATAGGGTGGTAATCCTCCACCATTGATCTCGAACCCAAACCCAAGGCACTGTAGATCTACACTAGCTTATTATTAAGGTTCCCCAAAGATATTTAGTGCCAAGAAGCTCGCATCCAAAATGTCTGATGGTATCTGGTTAGTAAATAGGCATGGATTAACAAATAGTCACTTACCTTAGGGTTATTCCATAAGCTTTGGTAATAACATCAATTAAAACGTATAACGAAACATTATCAAGAGTAAATATGCATGTGACTCTCACCCTAGTGGTCTCAACCTCTCCTCAGTAAACATCAAAACAAATTGTTATAAAATCATCATGTTAACCATAGTGCGCAAGGTAATCTCCAAGTCTTCACCATAGTATAATCACACGTATTATATATATGTCAACTCTAAGGAAAATAACATTATGGATTATGGCAAAACAATAACAATTTAATGTTATTTTTAAAACAATATAGGGAGAAGTAAACTTTTAATGTTAGTATTAGTTCTAATTTAAAAACAAAAATTATGGGCAGCCATGTTACCTCCCATAATAATCTTAATGATATACTTATATGTTTTTTTCGAGTACCATCTATAGGTTATGATATTTTGGGTATGTGATATTGATAAGTCATGGTATCGACCCATAATATTGTAAGAATGTGTATGCTAAATAAAGTGGGGCGAATCTTGATGTTTTTTTAATTTTAGCAACTAGATATGTATGATGAAGTAAGTGTTTTGATGCTTATTATGGATTGTTGTCTATCCACATTTAATTAGAATTTAATTTATATGGTTGCATTAGTTTATATTTTAGGCATAGTCTAGCAAAATGACATTTTAGGTTGTTTTTTCTAGTTAATTTTAACCAGTAGAAAGTTTCTAGTACCCCAAGGGTTTTTCAAGATCTTGAATCTAGTTATACTTTTATAAGTTGATTTTAAACAACAAAAAATCACAATCTTGCTTCGAAATGCTCATTTCATGTATAAGTTAGATTGCACCTATATTTTAATTTTAATAGAGAATTATTTTTAAGTTTTTTTTTTTTTTGAAAATAAACATCCAAATCAATTTATCTAGTTATTATTAATAGAAAATTTTTAGAAATTAAGGATAAAAAATTATTTCTAATTATTTTTAAAATAATAAACAAATATAATTTAGTTAAAAAGTAAAAATGTAATTAATGGTAGCATCTAAAAACAAGTTTATTATAGGTAGTTTTAGTGATAATTGGTTAAAAATATAATTAAAATGGTTGGTAAATGCCAATAGACATGAATCCATTATAAACATAAAAGAATTTATTTATAATACAATCTAATATTACTAAAATTAAAATTTTTATAAAATTAAACTAAATTATAAATATATTATTATTATTATTATTATTATTATTTATGAAAAATAGTCTTATATAAGTTGAATATGTACATTTAAAAAACATTTAACGAGATTCTTAACCATGTATATTCACCCCACTTTACCATATCTGTAAATAGTTTTTTTTACAATACCATGGTTCAATACCATGACTTATCAATACCACACATCTAAAAAATTTCATAACTCATTTCATATAACACTTGTTCTCATGACATTTTTTAATTAACCAATTTAATAAAAAGTGCATTACTACTTTAGAGATAAATCTCAATATTTTATTTGTGCATACTATTGAGAATATTTTAGAATGTTTTGTTTAAATTACACAACTCAAACTTGTAATCTTAACAAATTTGTATTAGATTTTGGGAAAATTTGACTCTGCCAAAAGATAAAAGAGATACTCAAAATTATTAGGTTAATTTAGTTATTCAAAAGAAACCACATGATCTAAAATTAAAATAATTTATTATTTATATAAATATATTTTCACTTTTTTTTTTTTGTGCAGTGGGAAATCCTATCATAAGTGAGTCGTCAAACTAGCACTAAGGAGAACCATCTCTCGCTACTATCCACTAATGCAAGATGACTCATCATTATTATTCAATGATCCACTAATGCAATATGACTCATCATTATTATTCAATCAAAGCCATGCTTTTTGGAATGATCCACTGGTAGTCTGTAAGGAGGTAAGCATTCACTCTACCTCTTGGTCATTAACCTTTTTCTTATATCCCAAAAAAACAAAATCTTAACTAAGCATAAACATTGTTAGGGCATACCGAGGCCCAACATTTTCACTTTTATCACAGGTAATCTAAAATGATTTATTATGTATGCCTTAATAATTTAGTTAAATTAAACCATCTTTCTAATAACAACATAACTATCTAACTTTCGAAAAATTGTTTCTAATTTTCCTCAAATATAACAAGTAAGAAGTTATACTTTACTTTTAATGAAGTTCTATGTAAACATGAAATAAAGTGTGGAATGGGAGGATAGAGAAATTAACAATTTGCGTCAAAATATGTAAGGAGAAAGTTCGTTTACAGTTAGTGTTTGAACACTATTGAAAAAATGCGAGAGAATAAGTATAAAACTTAGTGAAATTAAGTCCACTTGATGTTTATAGATATAGACATATCATAAAGGAATAGAATTAATTATATTGAAGAGCCAAGAATATGTTTGGGCAAACTTCACTAACTAAAATATAAGATCTTAAGTCTAGAATGTTGTTTTCAAGAACATTGTTGTTTTCGAGAACATGGTTTCTGTAGTAGTCTATGATCAACAATTTAAAAGGCTGGAGAATTATCTATTGTAATGTGCCTAAGTTAAGTAGAGGAATTATTTGACCAAGCTAATTTTTTGGTTAGATTGGCTATTTTGTAAGGTAGTTCTTGTGTTTTTTTTATGTGCATTTTCATTTTGTGGATTTAATTATTAACAAGTGGTATATAACTGTTTTTAAATTATTTTCATTTCATTGATTTAATTATTAACGAGTGGTATCTCTACCAAGTAAATGTGGCATGTAGAAGGAGGTGATGGTTGTATATGCCAACACATTATACATTGAGGTGGAAACTAACATTGACAATCCCAATCAAGATTTTACCCACATACATGAAGATTTTTTGATGAAGCAAACATCCAACAGGGTGAGATGTGGCCATAAAAGGGAGAGGTGATTGTTGAAAATGTCAACACATTGTATATCCAGGTTGAAACTAACATAGAGAATCTCAATTGGGATTTTACCCACATACATGAAGATTTCTTCACGAAATAGATATCTAGTAGTGTGAAATGCATCCAGAAAATCCAGATCTTGTGAGGACAACACCTAGTGTGAGTAGGTGTGTCTATGGAAGATATTAGTGGAATAAGTGCCAAACATCAATAACTAAAGGAAAATTTACTTTGTAGATGAATTTTATAAATTACATGTATATGGGCATACAACTATAAGACTTAGTTAGGCATGTGTACCCCTTCCTGTAGGGTCTTGGAGTAACCTAGGTGATAGGGGAGGAGAGCATGTGGATATTTCCACTAAAGCTTAAAGGGGAAATGTTAGGGTAAACTTGACTTGGTTAAATATTTGAAGTTGTTAGGTAGAAAGTTGATCAGGGAGAATCCTAAAAAGTCAAATTTTCAAAATCCTTGAAATGCCATGAAACTAGTATCAAAACGAAGAGCTCGTCGTTCTGAATCCCACGACGTGGTGCCACCTCAATTTGACATTGTATGAATAAGTTATGGCATGTTTAAGTTTTTTGAAATAAACTAAATTTTTTGCAGGTAGGACCCACATGTGACACTTGGCATGCTGATGTCCATTGTACAAACAATGATGTCAGCAGGTGGATGTGGTTGTATGAGTGAAGGAGAGAAAATCAAGTGACTTCAGCATCCTAATCAACAACCTAGTTAGTCATATGGACCAATCAGAGGACGCCACGTGGTGCCCAGTCAACATAGCCAGATCTTCTTAAGAAGGAAATATTTTGGACCTTTTCAGTGGTTGGTGGAGGAAAAATTTTTGCCTGGTTAATTTTCCCAGTAACCCAAAAAAACTTAGTAGGATAAAACTGTTGGTAGGGCTTAATTGAATAAGAAAAAGAAGGGGCCATCGGCTAACTAGCAATGAAACCCCATTGGCTAGATTAGTGTGGTGGTTAACATATGCCACATTATATGTAACGGTTTTGGCTAGTGGGTTCGGTCAAGCCATCATTGTTATATGTTATATATTGATAAAAATAACCAATGGGTGAGGTAATTGGGGTTTCAAACCCGACCTCCCTGCACCACTTGTGCCTTTACATAAACCACTAGCTGTTGGGCTAAACTTCTCGATGTTGTAAACTCTGTCGACCATACAATATAAAAGTCGGGTTATTCCATGGACCAGGAGGAGGGTGTGTTGACCCACGGAACCCACACTACATGGAACCCTAGATGTGTTACTAACGAGGGCAGAATATTCCTAGTATATTCTTGGAATATTCTTGTAGGGGAATCTTCCAGGGAATCTAAAGATTCCCTAGAGCTCCAGAGGCCACCAATGCAAAATAGGGCCGAATTTATAGTCATTTTTCATGAATTTTCACCAGGAATGGAACAATGTAGTTTTTTTCTTCAACAGAGATCTACATTTTTAGGCCATCCCTAGAATTGGAGCTATAAGGTGTCATTTTGAAATTCATTGTAATTTGATTTCACTACTAATTAATGAAAGAGGCCTCACCACATTGAGTAGGGCCCGGAGACATATCCCACACTGGGTGAAATTTGTTATCAACTCGTTTCTGTGACTTTATTCTCATGGTTTATCTTGATTTATGCTTATTTTATGTGTATGTTTCACTTGCTTACATTCTCTTTAAAATGAAATTTTTGTATGTGTCCTTGAAGTAAACGATTTGGATCAAGTTTGGTATCAGAGAAGGTCTTCTTGATGTGAGTTACGTGAGTGAATGTTAACCAGGAACATGCTCCAAAGAGGTGAAGGAAAACTGAAATCCTTTGATCCCCAATTGGGGCATGTATCATGAAGATGTAACATGGGAGACAAGAAAGCTTGAATAGAGGAAGAGTGAAATTATTACAAGCTCTTCTACACCATGGTAGAAAAGGTGGAAAAATTGTTTGAAGAATATCAGAAGAAAAGAAAGCAAGAGAGGAAAGAACAAGATGATCATGCCTTGGTAAACCATGGAGGTGGAAGAGAAGAACCCCTTCCATCTCCATGCTCCAGTGAAAGTTATTCTTCTCCCTATTCTTATCATTCTAACAAGAATCATAATTATGCATCTAAAAAGCCATTTTTTAAGCTAGATGTAAAGTTTGATTTACCCACATAAAATGGATAATGTAAGTAAGAGAAGTTAAACAAGTGGATCATAGAAGTCGAGGTCTATTGCTAGATTTAATAGATCAAGGAATATGAGGCCAATATCCTATTAGCATCTCTTCAGCTGAGTGGAAATGCTCTCATCTGGTGGGAGAACAAGTTGTAAAAAGGTAGAAAAAACATGGGTAATCTCCTTTCTTCTTGATCCAATTTTTTTCTACATTAAAAAATCAATTCTATCCTTTGGGTTATCGAAAAAAAGATTTAATGGAATGGCAATATTTCGGACAAGGAAAGGGTCAAAATGTACAAAAATTCACATAAGAGTTTAGAAAACAACCTTTAAATTTTGGCATTCCACTTGGTTCACCAGAAACTATAACAAATTATATTGGTGCTTTACATAGTTACATTGGGCATTCTTTGTTGTTATTTGAGCCTACTACTATTGATGTGGCTAGTGTGAAGGCCATTCACCTTGAAATCAAGGGAAAGAATGACAAAGAGGATCATCCCAAGAAATCATATTTCAAACCTTCTAATGGAAAGTTTAAGGGAAAGGCCAAGAAAGTAGCTACAAGCAAGAAAGAAGAAGGAGAAAATCCATCTTCCACACATTGCAAGGAGGAAGGCCATGCTAATGAACAATGTTTGAGGCTGAATCTGTTAGGGCCTTAATCTACCTCAGGCTGAGAAAGGCAGGTCTAGGGTAACATCAAACCACGCTTAACCTGGTAGCTAGCCCTATCAGGTTGGGAGAGGGCTCTCTCCTTATCAATCTCAAAGAAAATATGGCAAGTAAGGCTTGAGATGACTCATATGAATACTAATTTTAGGATAGGAATGCTTGCTCAGAGGAATTTGTTTGATTTTAATGGTTGGTTGCTGGATCAGATGGGGAAGGCAGCTTTGGGTCTCGGAAATCAACACAGATTTTGCAAAGGTTTCTGTGGGGCGAGGTAGGCAAGTGTTTTAGCACTTTGAAATGAGTGTAATGGTGAGTCTAAAGATTGGTGAGGAGCTGGAGAGGGCATGCAAGTGTCATGAGTCCTCTTCAGATAGTAGAAAACATGTAAAACTAAATAAACCCCAAGGCAGAGCACTGAAACACCAATGGATTCTACCTTTTACACTTGATTCATTTAGTTATGCAGAATAAGAGAGATGATGGCACACGTAAACATAATATAAACTGAATTACCGAGAAGAAAACTATGCTAATTCACATTACCACAAGAATCCCACAAAATGCTGCAGAATTCTGGTTTATTTCCTTGCCAAACTGCAGAAGTGATGTACAATAGTGCTCAATGCATCCACAAGAGTCCAACCTTGACAAATGACTAAAAAGGTACAAGATATAGGCATCAAACCACCCATGTATCCATCAGGGGTCGAATCCATGAGTCAAGGAGCTGTTTCAACTAGATCTAAACTAGGAACTGAAAAATAGGCAGTGGAATAGCTTGCCTCTAAAACTATGGAAACTAATTCATTCAGCTCAAAACCACCTAAAACTGATGTATCTACAGGTCCTTAAGTCATTTTTCATAATTTTTACATCATAGTACATAAATTTACATCATATTACATTATGAATTTGACCATGAGAAAATAAAAAGTCAAACTAGTAGAAAACTAGGCGAAAATCTGAGTTTTTGAGCAAAATTGGCAAAATTTTGCCTGATGCACAGTGCCCTAAGCTTGATGCGCAACGCCACTTTGAGGTTGAGTTGGAAGGCCTTACCCTTCACCAAATTAACTCCAATATGGCTTGTTGGAAAGCTCTGTCTGTCTACTTTCTAGGAAAACTAGAACTTTTGGATTTGGTGTCCATTTGCTCCTTCAAAAATCAGTTCTCCCAAGACTGCTTCCTGTGGGTCCAAAAAGTGGCAAAGAGGGCATTTTTTAGGTGTTGTTTTCCCTTTAGGTGACCCAGATCTCCTCCAAACTTCATGAAACTTTCTAGGCTTTAGTATTTTTTCGTGAGGAATCCAAAAATGTAAGCCATTTTACAAAATTCCTAGCCAACTCAATGCCAGTGGTGTTGCGCATTAGATGGGATTTCCTGTGTTTTGCAATTAAAATTTATGAAATGACAACAATTTCTCCAAAATGCTTCAAAATTGGCAAGAGGAAATCTTATCAATTGCTTTGCTAAGCCAAGGAAGCTTCAGCCAAGATTTTAAATTTATCTTACTCCTTTTTGACTTTTAAAGGTGTCCTTAACTTGGCTTTTAGGCTTCTTATCCTTGTCTTGCAAATTTTGTTCTGGGCCGAATAGTGATAGGCCATGTAGCACAACATGTTCTTCTCCTTATTAGTCTTATCAAGAAGCTTCTCAAGGTGGATATTCACTCTTTCCAACTATGATTCTCGGTCAGCCTCTATTTCTTGCTCTAGTGAAGTCAGCTTGATTTTCCTTCTTTTTGCCACTTGCCAGTTTTCCCTTATGGTTTGCAGCTCCATAATTGTTTGTTTGTCCTCCATTTGCTTGTTCTGTTGCTCAAGGTAATTAATGATCCATTTAGCCCTCTCAAGGTCAAGTGATAAGGCTTGGATCTCAACTTCTTTCTCCTTGATAATCACATCCTTGAGTCTTGAGCTTTGGGAGCCCAAATCAGTGTCCTCTTCCTCAACCAAAATAAAATCCATGTCTTGGCCTTTAGAAGGCCCTTCATCGTGCAATGGTTTCTTTTCTCTTTCTTGTACCTATTCTGTTGAACAAGAAGGCAAAGCCCCTTTCACCCCAGGTGAAGATAACATTTTCCTGTTGTCCGGTGAAGAGAACGAGACCCCTTCCACCCCTGGTGGAGATAATACTCGTTTGGCAGCTGCAAAAAGTCTTCTTGTGCCCTTTTCATAAGTTATAAACGCAGGAATGTGAGCCTCTTCAGTTCTTCTTGCATGCTCTCTTTGTTGCCTGGAAGGTCCACCTTCCTCTTGAGGTTCTGCAAAAATTTGAGGCCCCTTGAAAATCTCATGGGCAATGAAGGTTTCCCATGGTACTCCCAACTGAATGAGCTGATGTAAAACAATAATCTTGATGACAACAAAGTGATAAATGCTATTAAGCTGCTGTGGGTATGGTTTTCTCTTTGCAAGCATAGTCATCCTCTTTGCAAATGAAGTATGGAAAAATCATCATTCTAACCCTGGTAAAATGCATAAGAAATCTGATATGATAGGCATAGAGTCTAGAGAACCTTCCCTCACATGTGAAATATTTAATGATGAGTTTCATTGGTGGAACATACCAGTCCTCCAAAAACTTTAAAGGAAACACCCTGCCTAATTTACTATGATATTTGGCTTTAATGTAGGGTTCATAGTTCTGTTTGCTGAGATTTTGTCTTTTGTTCCATCTTTCCCACACATCTAGAACCCTAGTTGCTTCTGCAATAATGGCTGGTGAAAGAGTGAAAATGATGCTAGCAAGCTATACCATATTGTCCTCCATGTTGATGACAAATTGCCTAGCTAATTCATGATGATACTTAACCCTCTCAACCATTTCACAAAACTCAAAGCAAGATTGGTATTTGAAACAAGTGGTAGTAAGGGGACACGCAAGAAGTTTAGCAATGCTAATAGGCTCCTCTCTGATTATTTTCCCACCCTTGTGAGGTCTCCTAGGCTTTACATTCCTTTATCTTGAACTGTCACTTTGTGTTTCTTCTTCATAGCTTGAGTCACTGTTTCTTGCCATGATGCTTAATGTTGTCTTAGGAAGATGATGTGATGAAGGTATGGTGAAAAATGGTAATGAAGGAGGACAATGGTGATGAGTATGAAGAGATTTTACTCTTGGGAAATGGAATTGGGGAATGAAGGGATTAGTTTTGGGAAACTAGGGTTTAGTGAGGGATTTAGGGTTTGATGAGGGAATTAGTTGTTTTAGGGGAGTGAGATATGGGAAAATGGGATAAATGGAGTGTTTTTAGGGTAATAAAAGAGTGAAAAGGGTTTAATAATGTTTTTTGTGATGATGGAATGAAAATTGCATAATGAAATGGAAAACAGTGATGACAAGCTAGGGTTTCATTTTCCACATGCAAGATTTATGAAGAACACAAGTGTGACCTCAAATTCAGCTTTGGGATGATGTTAACTTACTTGTAGCATGCAAATGTAGCAATTTTGAGGGTTATGGAACGATTTGGAGTGATTTAGCAAGTTCTAGGCTGATGCACAACGCACTGGGCCCAATGCGCAACGCCCATTCAAATTTACATTGCAGGAAAGCCTCTGATGCGCGGTGCCAGCCTGATGCACAACCCACTGCCTCTGATGCATAGCGCCAGGCCATGTTACTTGAAAAATAGGGTTTTTTGTCTCCTTTGCTCCAAATTGTGATTTTTGCTCTCCAAGGGTATTTTTCACAATGAAATGACAAATGGCACTCCTTTCACTTTAAATATGAATGACTTTAAATTTTTACTTATTCTCAAACCCACTTTTCTAATGTCAAAGTCACTTTCGGTCTTGAGCTCTATTTTTCCATTGAAATTGACTTTTCTTAATCATTTGGTAAACTGATGCATTGATGCTTGTGTTTTTGTCTGCAGTGGCTGGAGTTGGCAAGATGAGCAAGGGATGCAGCTTTGAACTTATTACATATAGAAATATTGAAATTACATAAAAATTTTGTACATAGAAATAAAAACTCCGTTTTACCTTAAAACAGAGTTTTGAGGTAAAAACCACTTATTGAGCATATCATCATTGAAATTTTGATTTTGTGAACTTATTAGACCTCCTCATGTGCCTTCTGACCCTTTATTAAGTTTTTTCTAACCATGGTGACAAACCCTAGACCTAATGCTAATACCCTAAAAATGATTTTTGCAAATGTAATGACAAAAAATGACTATAAATGACCTGAACATGTGAAAATAGGGCAACAGGAAAATAACATGAGGGAAATTGACGATGAACCACTACCATCAGCTGATCCATGACCTAACAGATTGTAGCGGATCGAATGGGACACCTACTATGCATGCAAAAAATGATATCTGATGGAGGGATGAAGATACCGACACTAACATTGTGTAAATTTGAACAGGCATTGCGCATTGGGCCCAGTGCACTGCGAATCAGCCCAGAACTTGCTAAGTCACTCCAAATCATGCCATAACCCTCAAAATTTCTACATTTGCACACTAAAAGTAAGTTAACATCATCCCAAAGCTGAATTTGAGGTCACACTTGTGTTCTTCATAAATCTTGCATGTGGAAAATGAAACCCTAGCTTGTCATCATTGTTTTCCATTTCATTGTGCAATTTTCATTCCATCATCACAAAAAACATTATTAAACCCTTTTCAATCTTTTATTACCCTAAAAACACTCCATTTATCCCATTTTCCCATATCTCACTCCCCTAAAACAACTAATTCCCTCATCAAACCCTAAATCCCTCACTAAACCCTAGTTTCCCAAAACTAATCCCTTCATTCCCCAATTCCATTTCCCAAGAGTAAAATCTCTTCATCCTCATCACCATTGTCCTCCTTCATTACCATTTTTCACCATACCTTCATCACATCATCTTCCTAAGACAACATTAAGCATCATGGCAAGAAACAGTGACTCAAGCTATGGAGAAGAAACACAAAGTGACAGTTCAAGAGAAAGGAATGTATAGCCTAGGAGACCTCACAAGGGTGGGAAAATAATCAGAGAGGAGCCTATTAGTATTGTTAAACTTCTTGCTTGTCCCCTTCCCACCACTTGTTTCAGATACCAATATTGCTTTGAGTTTTGTGAGATGGTTGAGAGGGTTAAGTATTATCATGAATTAGCTAGGAAATTTGTCATCAACATGGAGGACAATATGGTATAGCTTGTTGGCATGAATTTCACTCTTTCACCAGCCATTATTCCAGAAGCAACTAGGATGCCAAATTTGGGGGAAATATGGAACAAAAGACAGAATATCAGCAAACAGAACTATGAACCCTACATTAAAGCCAAATATCATAGTAAATTGGGTAGGGTGTTTCCTTTTAAGTTTTTGGAGGACCGGTATGTTCCACTAATGAAACTCATCATTAAATAGTTCACATGTGAGGGAAGGTTCTACAGACCTTATGCCTATCATATCAGATTGCTTATGCATTTTACCAGGGTTAGAATGATGAGTATTCCATACTTCATTTGCAAAAACATAGAGAGGATGATTGTGCTTGCAAAGAGAAAACCATACCCATAGCAGCTTAATAGCAATTATCACTTTATTGTCATCAATATTATTGTTGTGCATCAGCTCACTTAGTTGGGAGTGCCATGGGAAACCTTCATTACCCATGAGATTTTGAAGGGGCCTCAAATTTTTGCAGAACCTCAAGAGGAAGGTGGACCTTCCGCACAAAAAAGAGATCATGAAAGAAGACTGAAGAGGCTCACATTTTTGTGTTTATAACTTATGAAAAGGGCACAAGAAGACTTTTTGCAGCTGCCAAATGTGTATTATCTCCACCAGGGGTGGAAGGGGTGTCGTTCTCTTCACTAGACAACATGAAAATGCTATCTTCACCTTGGGTGAAAGGGGCCTTGCATTTTTTTCAGCAGAATGGGTACAAGATAGAGGAAAGCAACCATTGTATGATGAAGGGCCTTATGAAGGCCAAGAAATGGATTTTATTTTGGTTGAGGAAGAGGACACTGATTTGGGCTCCCAAAGCTCAAGACTCAAGGATGTGATTATCAAGGAGAAAGAAGCTGAGATCCAAGCCTTATCACTTGACCTTGAGAGGGCTAAATGGATCATTAATTACCTTGAGCAACAGAACAAGCAATTGGAGGAAAAAAAAACAATTGTGGAGTTGCAAACCATAAGGGAAAACTGGCAAGTGGCAAAAAGAAGGAAAATCAAGCTGACTTCACTAGAGAAAGAAATAGAGGCTGACCGAGAATCATGGTTGGAAAGAGTGAATATCCACCTTGAGAAGCTTCTTGATAAGAATAATAAGGAGAAGAATATGTTGCGCCACATGGCCTATCACTATTTGGCCTGGAAAAAAATTTCAAGACAAGGATAAGATGCCTAAAAGCCAAGCTAAGGAGAGCTTTAAAAGTAAAAAAGGAGCAAGATAAACTTAAAATCTTAGTTGAAGCTTCCATGGCTCAACAAAGAAATTGATAAGATTGCCTCTTGCCAATTTTGAAGCATTTTGGAGAAATTTTTGTCATTTATAAATTTTAATTGTAAAACACATGAAATCTCATCTAATGCGCAGTGCCACTCGCACTGCTCATTGAGCTGGCTAGGAATTTTGTAAAATGGCTTACATTTTTGGATTCCTCATGAAAAAGTACTAAAACCCATAAAGTTTCATGAAGTTTGGAGGAGATATAGGTCACCTAAAGGGAAAAAAACACCTAAACAATGCCCTCTCTGCCACTTTTTGGACCCAGAGGAAGTAGTCTTGGGAGAACTGATTTTTGAAGAGGAAAATGGACACTGAATCCAAAAATTCTAGTTTTCCTAGAAAGTAGATAGACATAGCTTTCCAATAAGCCATCTTGGAGCTAATTGGGTGAAGGGGAAGGCCTTCAAACACAGCCTCAAAGTGGCGTTGTGCATCAGGCTCGGGGCACTGCGCATCAGGCAAAAAGTTTGCCAATTTTGCTCAAAAAATCAGATTTTCGCCTAGTTTTCTACCAATTTGACTTTTTCTTTTCTCATGGTTAAAGTCATAATGTAATATGATGTAAATTGATGTACTATGATGTAAAAATGATGAAAAATGACTAAAGGAGGTAGATACATCAGTTTAAGGTGGTTTTGAGCTGAATGAATCAGTTTCCATAGTTTCAAAGGCAAGTTGTTTCACTGCCTATTTTTCAGTTCGTAGTTTAGATCTAGTTTAAACAGCTTCTTAACTCATGGATTCGACCCTTGGTGGCTAGCATGGGTGGTTTGATGCCTATATCTTGTAATTTTTTAGTCATTTGTCAAGGTTGGACTCTTGTGGATGCATTGAGCACTATTGTACATCTCTTCTACAGTTTGGTAAGGAAATAAACCAGGGTTTTGCAACATTTTGTGGGATTCTTGTGGTAATGTGAATTAGCATTGTTTTCGTCTCTGTAATTTAGTTGATCTTATGTTTATGTGTGCCATCATCTCTCTTATTCTGCATAACTAAATGAATCAAGTGTAAAAGGTAGAATCCATTGGTTTTTCAGTGCTTTGCCTTGGGGTTTATTTAGTTTTACATGTTTTCTACTGTCTAAAGAGGACTCATGACACTTGCATGCCCTCTCTAGCTCCTCACCAATCTTTAGACCCACCATTACAGTCATTTCAAAGTGCTAAAACACTTGCCTACCTCGCCCAACAGAAACCTTTGCAAAATCTGTGTTGATTTCCCAGACCCAAAGTTACCTTCCCCATCTGATCTAGCAACCAACCCTTAAAATCAAACAAATTCCTCCAAGCAAGCATACCTAGCCTAAAATTAGTATTCATATCAGTTATCTCAAGCCTTACTTGCCATATTTTCTTTGAGATTGACAAGGAGAGAGCCCTCTCTCGACCTGCTTGGGCTAGCTACCAGGTTAATCGCGGTTTGATGTTACCCTAGACCTACCTTTCTTAGCTTGAGATAGATTTAGGACGTAAGAGCATCCATAGTTTAATCCAAAGAGATTTGGTGGAAAGGGCAAGAAAAATCACTGTGGAAACTATGTAGCATGACCTTGGATCCAACTCTAGTGATGAGACACAGATCACAACAGTAGGAAAAGAAGGTAACCTTTCTCTCCATGCTATTGAAAATTATGGATTGCTTGCAAGTACAAGTTCTTAAAATGGGTCTTTTTTTAATGAACAAAAGAGGACTGAATTATTCCATATTATAGTTTTGATGAAACATACTATAGTGCAAACATTCTTTGGTCCGGGCTCTCAGGTAAACTTGATTTCAGAATCCTTAGTTAAGAAATTAGGGTTGGATACCAAACCTCATTTGAAACCGTACCCTCTTGGTTGGGTGTGTGACTGTTACACAACAATTTGTCACCGTCCGTGTTACCCCTTCTCCTGCACCTTGGAGGACTCATTCTAGGACCTGTGAAAAGTGACATGACCTGCAAACACTTGCACTGAATTCCCCTAAGTATGAACTTCATATGCCCTGAAGACATCTTCTGCAAAAAACCTATAAAAATAGCCCTTTTTCCATTGGCGTGGTTTCGATGTGTATCACTCGCGTTAATGGGGGAAATACTCCAAAGAGGGTGCGCAAGCTGGCGCTCTGTCTTAGAGTCGCACTCACGCCAGCCAAGTTGGGTAATGTTTTTAACAAACAAACATCCGAAGGCTCTTCCTAACCCACTCATGAACTGAATCTATCTTGAGTTGGCTTAGTTTGGCTTCGAATCTCCATAGGAGGGAAGTAGTTTTCCACTTCTCATGGAAGCTTCTTAGTGATAAAGCCAACCCCATGAATATTGTGGAATATCCTAACTCCTTCCCCTCTATCTATAAAAGCTTGTCCTTTTGCCTTTGACAAGATAGTTCTAGTTCCAAGTTCAAAGTCCCAAAGTTTGAGAATTGCTAAGTTCATGCTGCAAGAAGCCTTCTTCATTCCCATAAGGCTAAATGTAAAGTGAGGAGATTCTTGTCCAAATAACCTAGGAGAGAGAGGCTTGTTCCCCATTCCCAACAAGCTTTGCAAGACATGTGCTGTTGATCGCCCAACCAAAGGAGGATTTGATGTCAGAACTATGGTTGTATTCTTCTTTGTTTATCAATAATAGACGACTATCATTATGGTTCCACTCTTATTGTCTTTTGCAATGATGATGAGTTATATCCTTTCTGACTGATATATAGTTGCATCTATTGGATTTTATGCTTGTGTTTGTGTCGTTCTTTGCATGTGCATGTGTCCATTCACGGGGATCGTGGGGATCATGACCAGCCGGAGCAAAGGAACGGGAGCGTCGACTCTTCTACAAGTACTAGCATTGGAATCCAGGTAGGCCCTCATCATTGGTCTTTGATTTGCAATTAGGAGCTTGCTTGATAGCATTGTTTGATTGTTGCTAGACCCCATTTGGGCTAGTAGGGATCGCCTCTGTCCACAGAGGGGATTTACCTCCACAACAATTTGGCAACTCCATTGGGGAGTTGGCTTTTTGTCTTGTTGTTTGATTTGTAAACTTTAGACGGAGCCTGAA
The DNA here is from genome assembly GCA_000404065.3 of Pinus taeda. Lineage (NCBI taxonomy): Eukaryota > Viridiplantae > Streptophyta > Pinopsida > Pinales > Pinaceae > Pinus > Pinus taeda. Next base: position 95,525 of record APFE031054194.1, read on the forward strand.
GTACGACCAGATAGCCTTCGAAACGCTATTTCTCTGCATTAGCAAAGTAGATCAACGCCACTTCAGTCCATCTCTAGTTTGGTTTACGAACTGAACGGCTTGGAACTTGCCTTGTTTCTTGGTTGTTTCTTGGTTTCTCCTGCTTGATTAACCTTCTGGGTTGAGTACTTGTGCTGCTTCTTGTCACTTGGTGTACCCGGGTACTGCTGGCCTAGCTTTGGCTTGTTTGTTTTTTATTTTTCCATAGAAAACTTGACTGGCACTCTTTTATAGCATTACAGTTGCGCCAATTGGTGCTAGTTTCTCGTTGACAACCCTCGCCAATCCCTGAAAGGCCCTAGTTGCAGCCCGACAGTCGCACCAGGCCTCGGAACTTTTGAAGTTTCCTTGGTTCTGAGCCTCCTAATCTTGGTTCTTGTTCTGGGTACGTTTTTTCAACTACTTGAGTGTGTTGGAGTGTTGTTTGACTGGCTTTAATCATTACCCTTTGGGTGTTTGCCTTTTTCCATCGATTTCACATTTCTAGCCCTAGGGCATCTAGTGGCTTTATGTGTCGAGCCTTCCTTAGGTGTTTTTGATCTTCTATTGGTCTAGTCGACTCTCTGATTACTCCCTTGCACTTGTTTGGTGGTTGAAAATTGTTTTATTGCGTTATTTGGGTGACTTGCTTCGTTTTCACTTGAATTCCGCTTTGTTTCGCTTTGAGCCTAGATTACACGGCTCATTAGTCTCTTTGGGACTTTTCTCGTTCTTTGGAGGTTTGATTTGTGATTTAGGGAACTGAATGTTCTTGTATTGTGTAGAATTTGTTTGTTATCATTTCTCAAAGTTTGTTTAGTGCATTTTTCCATCAACATAAAGAAAAAATCTCTTTTGCTTTGTATTAGTTAGTGAGAATTAGAGCTTTTCATTGTCATTAGTGATTAGTGATTTTGAAGAAAAGTTTGTTAATTTCCATTAACTGCATTAGAGAGGTTCTTTGTTGTTTTGTGACCATTCCATTTGCATGAAAGCTCTCAAACCCTCTCGTAACTAGCATTCATCGAATGAAATGACATATTTTGGCATATAGTTTGCATTTAGGGAATTTTGAGATATTACATACGGTAAGGCCTGAAAACTGAAACCTAATACAAGATCAACTTTAAAACGAACTGAATGAATCTAACAATGCATTGGAACATAACGCACACTTTATAGAGGTCTAGGCTAGAGACGTGCTCCGACGTCATTAAAACTAATCACTTTTGTTTCTGTTCAAGGTTGGGTGATTCCTCCTTTTGTGACTCAATTGTGGTCTAGTACGGAATTGTGCTCCCACATACCATCGAGTATATGGGGAGACCCCACTAGGTTATCATCCTTTATCCATAGGAAGCCGTGTCTTCCGCCTTATGACCTGTAATGCACTGAACACAACATTTGGGAAGATTGACTGCCGTATGGAAAGTCCTTGGTTTTCATACAATTGCCAAGGTGTATATGCAGTTTTACGGATTGTCTAGTAAACCTTTTACCTAGTTCTCTAGAGTGGTCACTTTTTGATCCTTTTCGGAATCCCTAAAAGAAAAGGCTCACCTGAGCATTTGTCACTTCGGGCTCCCTAAACATTCGAAGGTGACTGGAGTCATCTTTTTGTCCCTTTCTTGACTCTTTAAAGATGAAAAGGTCAAGTTATGTCCTTGTGTCTTAAAATTTATTTGGCCACGTTCACACTTACCTTGTTAGATCTTGTTTGCGTTAGTTTGAGTAGGGTCTTTTCTCGTTAGTTTGTCTAGGATTTTTTGGATCGAATCATCCTGGCGGAACAATCGATCCTGTCTCCCATCCCTAGTGACCAAGGGTCTCCTTCTTCTGCTGCTCCTGAGACACCGGTTTGTGGTGACACTTTTCGTGTTATTCCGATTGTCCAACCGTTGAACTCTCACGCTCCAAAAGACAATCTTCACGATCTATTTTGGAACCCTATTTGGGAGCCTTACGAAGAGGATTTTCCTTCTACTCCTACTAGTGTTTCGGTCCCGATGTCTTCCTCCGACATGGATGACACATCTCCTATAGCAAGTGAGACACCTATTTTGTCAAGTATCGAAACTCCTATCCCGGCCACATTCCCAGTCATAACTCCGACATTCACTGTCACCCCTCTCAGTGTCATACTACCCTTATGCTATAAGGCTTTGAGGGATGTTGTGGGTTCTAGGAATTCCTCCTCAGGTACCATGTCGGATCACAACATCACTCCCACTACGGGATCTTTTGTTTCACAAGTTCGCAATACAGTTGTCACTTCAGTCCCGACTATTCCGACTATTTGTGTAGCATCTTCAACACCGGTTGTTAGTGTCATTACAACGTCTTCTATTGTAACTAATGTTGCTGGTCCGTCCCACAGTTCAGTACATAGTGGCCAGGCGGCACATACACCCAGAGTTGTTCATCCTGCACTTAGTGCCCCACCTTCTTTTGGTGCCATTCCAGTAGGGGAGGCATATAATCAGTATTTGCATGCTGTCCAAAATCCGGGCGTGCAAGGTCCAAATCGTTGTTATGACCCCATAGGGCATCATTTGTGTATGTCCTTTCCATATTAGCCTGCAGTTGAGATCTCAGTTTCGTTAAGCGTCGCTTGGGGTACCACTGGTTATGGTGGTGGCCAAGCGCTCCGTTTGGATCAAGGACAACCTTACCAAGGACCATCGTATCAAGGTCAGCCATCTTACACGCAGCCTTCTTATGGGTAGCAGTATTACGGCCAAACCTATCCAGGGCAGCGTGGAGGCCCATAAGGACAACCCTTCCAGGGACAACCTTCGGCCTATGGTGGTCTGTCTTTCACTTATCTTGGGCAACCCTCTGGTAATTCGAGACAACCTTATATCCAACAAGGACAACCTGGAGTCTAGCAGGGATACCCTTCCAATCAACCCTATGGGAATCCAAGACAACCTTATGTGCAACAAGGACAACCTAGAATCCAGCAAGGGTACCCTTCTAGGCAGGGTGGTCAACCTTACATGCACCAAGGCCAACCCACTGCTCAACCTAGTCAACCATTTGGACAAGTTGGTCAACCCCAAGGTCAAATAACCGTTCAGTCCGCTCAGCCATCTGTTCTGCAAGGATAACCCTCGGTTGTACAAGGACAACCTAACACCCAGCAAGCTCAACCTTCTCGGCAAGTGGGTCCATCCCAAACTCAACCAGGGCAACCTTCCGGCCAGGTGGCCCAATCTCCATCCTCTCAAAGACATCTTTCTGGGCCTGCTCAATTGGGCATGCAGATGGTGATTGCTTCTCAAGCTCAACCTGGTTTTCAGCCCCAGGCTGGGCCCCAGACTCAAGCTGGTCTTGAGATGCATGGTGGGTTTCAATCGCAACCTTCTTACCAAGTGCAGCCTCGTCCCTAGGTTCAGTATAGAGCCCAGCAACCGTATGGTTACCAACAACCCCAGGGGCAAGCTTAGTTGGCCCCATATCAAAATCATAAACAAATGCAGGTCGCTCCTTATCAGAATTATCAGCAGCAGTATGTTGCTCTTGCAGGTCAGGTTGGTAATCAATGGGGTGCTGGGGGGCAGATCTAGGGTCAGCCGTCTGGTTATGGCTATAACCCCTATGGACAGAATCCCTACGGATAGAACTCTTATGGGCCTGGTCAGTATGGACAAAATCAATGGGGGCAACCAACAACTTGTCGGAACTCTGGTGCTACCTCGTATCCATAGCCACAGATGTCCTTCAATCCTCAGTTACCATTCTTAGCAACGTTGGAATTGCCGTATGTGTCCATTTTGACTAATGATCCTATCCTTCATAATCTATTCTGGCCACCAGTTCCAACCAAGATACCCGGTGACTGTCCCAAATTCGATGGCAAAGCTGGAGAAGATCCTCAAGCCCACGTTATGACTTACCACCATTGGTGTTCGTCAAATTCATGGCTTGACGATTCAATCCGGCTCCGCCTGTTCCAAAGGACTCTCACTGGCTCGGCTGCTAAGTGGTACATTGAGTTGACTCGCAGATCCTTTCAAGATTTCAACTCGTTGGCAATGGAATTTCTAACACATTTTCAGTTGCCCATTCGGTATGAGACGGGAACGCATCTCTTCACATCTCTCAAACAAGACACGGCCTGTTAGGTCCCTATAATACTAGTGATTACCCCATTACTATGGTAGTTGTACCCCTTATTAATATTTTTGTGCCCCTATTGCCCCCATATTGATTATTGTGCCCAAAGAAATCCCCCTACTGTTATTTGTGTGGGCTTCATATTACTTATAGGTCGCTGGGTTATATGTGACTCCGTAGACTCATATATAGAAGGAGTTTGTCATTGTATATCCAGAATTGTTCATTTATGTAATGTAAAGGAGGTTGCGCCCTCGAAGAGGCTGAATTCTAAGGCGTTGATCTATCTTTTCTGTCTTTTCTTGAGCTGGTTTCATAACATTTGGTATTAGAGCTTTGGATTCTAGGGTTTCGCTACTCCAAACAGGTCATCGTGCCATTTTTGCTATAACTTATTTTCTATGACGTTTCAGAAGTTGAAAAAAAAACCCATTTGAGAAGACATTGCGCTGAATCTTGAGTCCAAATGTCAGAGCCTTTGGTGCTATATTTTCAGAGATATGATCTGAGGAAGTTGGTCCTTTTGCAAAATCCTGAATTACATTAAAAACAAGTGACCTGGGGAAAGTCGTCATAACCTTCTTTCTGAGCATCAGATTGAAATTTCGTAATAAGTTATAGAAATAGGATGGACTATAGTTTCGTGTATATATTTTTCAGAGGAAAAGGTCAAAATAGTGTCACGTGGCACTTCATACAAGTTCGCTCTTCTGAAAAGGTCTATAATCCGGTCACTATGGGAGATTTGGCATAACTCTTCATTGGAGAATCCAATTGGGGTCAAATTGGTGGCATTGGAAAGAGGAGATAGAGGGCTACCACAAGTCACAATTTCATAATTGAATGTTCTGAAAGTACAGAGATACATCAGAGGCAATATCGAGCTCCTACAAAGAAAAAAAAGGTGTGGAGATTTTTTTAAATTTTTGCTTAAGATTGGTTTGAAAATTTATTTTGAAGGAATTCAAAGGGCTAGTAGAGCATTATTATCGGTAACTGATGCCATGAGGAAAGAAAATGCAAACACCTAGTAAGGAACCTGAAAGCTCTAGCATGACTCATGAAGAATAGGAAGAAATGCTACATGATATATCAAAATTACAAGACCAAGTGCAAAAAATGTCAGCATCACAAAATCTAACAGAAGCTAAGATAAATGGCATGGAATCTAAGATAAAGAGCGTGAAAGCTAAGATGGACAATTGGAAGACATATTTGAAGACAGACATGGACGATTTGAAGACAGATTTGAAGACAAACATGGACGAATTGAAGATAAATATGAATAAGTTGCTACAAGAAATGGTCGCTAAGGGTGAAAGAGTAGTAAAGGAAACTCATGATGAGAACAAAAGAAATGTTAATCATGATTCCATAGACTCTAATGTGGGATCGAAGACCCATCATATTCCAAAAATCGATATGAGGAAGTTTTATGGCAAGGATCCCGCAACATGGATATTACAGATGGAGCAATTTTTCGATCTCAATAATGTGAAAAACACACAAAGGTACGTATTGCAACTTTATATTTGGAACCAAATCAATTTGTATGGTATCAATGGCTTTGCTCTCGTAAACAAATTATCACTTCGGAAATTTTTACGGAAGAATTGACAACACATTATGAGGATACAAAAAGCAACACTTTTTTTAGCCAATTGATAAGTCTCAAACAAAAGGGTTCAATAATGGAGCACATTGAGGAGTTCCAAAAACTGAACATAAGGGTAAAAGATATCCAGAGGAGCATAGGATTGATGTGTTCATAGGGTCTTTAAAGGATAATATCCAACATGATGTCCGCCTTTGGGAACCTGATTCATTAGAGAAGGCATTCAGGTTAGCAAGAAAAATGGAAAGCAAAATTATGGCAACCAGGAAGCATAAC